>CAUYQG010243441.1:0-25151 GCA_963574415.1 Tarsius wallacei
GGAGCGGCCACTGCACTCCAGTCTGGGTGACAGAGTGAGACTCCAACTCAAATTAAAAAATTAAATTTAATTTAAAAAATAAAAGTAGTTGTGTGTATTAGTCTGTTCTTTTAATTAGCACATTTGTGTCTCTTAAGGAAATTCCTCCCTCCTGTAAAGTCAGAAAAATATTGTTTTTTTCCTAAAATTAATTTTGTGTGTGTGTGCTCTTAGATAAAAGTTCGATTTCATGTTTTGTCTGTGCATCATAAAGATATAATGACAATTGTTGATAATTTAATTTATCCTTAATAATTTAACTAATAATCTCAATAAGTTCCATTTATTCAAGAGGATTCACCATGTCTACTCAGTTTCTGTCACATATTAAATACACATATATATGTTCTGAGACCTGTATTTTTTCACATTTGTTTATTTATCTCCCCTAATTCCTGCCATCTAAATATTATATTTTAATTATTTGTAGGTATATTTTAATTCTTCACTTCATCAGTTTCTGGCTTTTTTTTTTCAATTTTATGTACATTTTAGATTTAGCTTGGCCAGATTCATGAAAAAAAAAAAAATCTATTGGTATTTGGACTTTTAGACTATAGGTTAATTTTGGAAGAATTGACATCTTTGGGACACTGTCTTTTTCCTCCCATCCAGAACAGTGTACATTACCTTGTACATTTATATTTCTTTTAATGTAGAGTTTTACCATTTATGCTACATATGTTTTGCATATTTTTGTAAGATGTATCTTTCGTTGGTTTGTTATTTATATTGATAGTGTATAGAATGTTTTTGTTGTTTGCTTTTGGTTTTAAACAGCTTTATTGACATATGATTGGGGAAATTTGTTTTGAAATGAAATTGCAAAGTCTTGGCTTTGGTATACAACCACACTAAAAATATTCTTTTTGTTTAAGTAATCTTATATCTGTATAGCCTGCTACTCTATTGTTTTTGTTAGTAGTTTGCCACCTGTATACCCAAAGATAATAGCAATTTTTTTTTGCATTTTAAGCTAAATAGTTAAATTATCTGTATTTATTACTTCCCAATTCTTATGGTTTTTATTCTTTTTTTCCTCTGCACTGTTTCCAAGTTCTAGTACATAGTTGGAGAGCTAGTAAGAAAGTTGGCATTTTGTCTTGCCCTTGGTTTATGTAAACTCAACATTTTGGAAGGCCGAGGCCAGAAGATTGCCTGAGTCCCGGGATTCAAGATTAGCCTGGGCAGCTTTGTGAGATCGCGTCTCTACAATATATTAAAAAAATTAGCCAGGTGTGATTGCAAGTGCCTGTAGTTCCAGCTACTTGGAAGACTGAGGCACAAGGATCACCAGAGCCCAACAGGTTGACTCTGGGGTGGCCGTATGAGTGTTCCACTGAATGCCAACTTGGGCGACGGAGTGATACTCTGAATTAAAAAAAAAAAAAGCAGCATATATGTATTTGTTTGTTTAGGGTGCATTGTTCTTTTCATGTCCATAGATTTATGTTTTTAATGGTATCTGAAATATCCTCAGTCATTATATCATCAAATACTATCTCGCCTCCATTTTCTCTATTATCTGTAATCATTCTTAATATATCTTCAGATGAGTTCATATTTATTTATCTTTACCTCTCAATGTTACATTTTGTGGTATTATTTACTTGATTGTATTTTCCAGTTCTCTATTTCTCTTCAGCTCTGTCAAATATGCTGGTGAATTTTCTATTGATTTTCAAATTAGAATGTATGTATATAATTAACATATGATATATATTAATACAGTACTATAAGATGTAATGCATAATGTCCAAAACATGTATGTGTATATTACATATGTACATACAGAGAGAGTTTAGAAGTTTTATTTGTTTCAACTGTTCTTGTATATTCCTGTTAATGTCTTACTGCTGATTATTCTTTGAAATTGCCATTTAATTAACTATTCATATATAAATATTCTATATTTTGTATTTAAAAATTCTAATATTGTCAGTCTTTGGGTGTATGAAAACTTATGTTTATGAATATTTATGTATTTGTGCTTGCTGGTTTTCAGTCTCCGTGGTTGAATCTCTAGGTATTTGTATTCATTGACCAGAAACTCATTGTTTGAATTTAACACGTGGGAGTTCTAGGGACCTAAATTGAGACACTGTTCTAGAACATATTTGTTTCAATCATTGGTCATGGGATGCCACTATCTCTGACTTGTCTGACTAGACCTCCTTAGAGCATGTCAGTCTGTCTCCAAGTATTAAAATGACCTTCCCTATGCCTCTGGTTTTCCAAGTCTTCGATGTCCTTCACAGGCTACTGGATATTGAATTGATTGCATCATTTATTTGAGCCACCCTCAGTCACTCCCTCAGTTTTGCCAGCAGAGTCCAACTATACTAAGTATCGAACTGTAGTCCACACTTCCACATAGAAGATGTGCTCCGAGAATTGTTTAGCATCTATTTTAAAATGTTATTTATTTATTTTTTTGTGTGAGTTGGAGTCTCACTCTGTCACCCAGACTGGAGTGCAGTGGCTGCTCCCGGGCACCGCAGCTTCGACCTGCTGGGCTTCGGCGATCCTTCTGCCTCAGCCTTCCAAGGAGCTGGAACTACAGGCGTGCACTACCACGCCCAGATTATTTTTTTGATTTACTGTAGAGATGAGGTCTCATCAAGTTGCCCAGGTGGATCTCAAACCCGTGGGCTCAGGCAATCCACTCACCTCAGCCTCCCAAGGCACGGGATTACAGACTAAGCCACCGAGCCCGGCGGGACATTGATTCTTAAGCATAGTGTTGCAGAATGAGGGGAGGACAAGTAGCACCCCCAAAAACCTATGAGAAATTCATTCATTCATGTCTGCCTTTATTCAATAAATACTATTGAACACTATCACAGGAACTGGAGATTCCTGAATGAACAAATCAGACAAAAATTCCTACCCTTGTAAAGCTGACAGTAAGAAGGGTGAGGGAAGCAAACAATAAAAGCAAAATAATAAAGATGCAGTAGTGTAATAAGAACTGTAGAAAAATAGAGCAAGGAAGAGGGACAGGAAGGGAACATGGAGGAGGTGGCCACTGCAAACAGTTCTCACTGAGAAGGCGGTAGAGGAGGCAGCTATGAGGCTCTCAGGGGAAGACAACTTACTGGCAGAGGAAATAAATGCAAAGGCCTGGGCAGAGTGGCCCAGCAAGGTCAAGGATGAGCAAAGAGGCCGAGGCAGCTGACTGCAGGAAGAAAGAATCACAGGGAGGGGATTGGGGCAATTATGGGGACAGAATGTATGGGACCTCTTAGACCATGGGAAGCACTCTGTTTTCTCCTCTGAGCCTATCTCAGTCAGCTATTGATTCTAAACAAACCACCAGAGACTCTCTGTGGCATACAACCATAAGCATTTATTTTGCGCACACACCTGCAGGTCATCTTAGAGCCAGACATATTCAGGCTGAGCTCAAACGGGCTTCTCTGCATGGCCATTAGGCCCATGCCTTTTCCACGTCTCTCTTCCTCAAGCAACTGAGCTCGATGGGACGGTTTCTTCTCGCAGCAATAGCAGGGTTTAGAAGGTGAGTGGAAATGCATGATAATGTTTAAGGTTTACACTCACAGCTGGGACGGTCATTTCATACCACTTCTGTCCACTTGCTCAAAGCAAGGATATGGCCAAGCCAAAGTCAAGGAATGGGGCAGGAGACTTCGCCTCTAGTGGAAGGGACTACAAAGTCATATGGCATGGGGAGGGCTAGAGAATTGGGATTGATAACTCATCTTCCAGAGAGCCATCGAAGGTTCTTAGCAGAAGAGACACCAAATCCAGTTTTCATTTAACAACATCAGTCTGGCTGGTGTGTTGGAAACAGACTGTAAGAGAGCCAAGGCGGACCCTGGGAGGCCAGTTAGAAGATTCTGCATTATGCCACATGAAATATCATGGTAGAATACAGCAGAGGGATAGCAAAGACATTAATAAGAAGCAGGAAATTCTGGACATATTTTGAAACTAGAGTCAAAGGTCTTGCTGACGAATTGAACATGACACATGATTTAAAGTTTCTGAGTTAGGCAACTATAGAAATAGAGCTGTCATTTTTGACATAAAAATGAAAGTAGGAAGAGGGTGTTGGAAGAAAGAGAAAGTGGGGAGTCTGGCTTTGGGACCTGTTAAATTTGCAACATCCATTCAACATTCAAGTAGAGATACAGAGATACAAATAGGTCATTGGATATGAGGCTGAAGTTCAGGAGTGAGGGTTAGACTAGAAATATAAATTTTAGATTCATTGACATGTAAACAGTTTGTTCATTTTTTATTGCTACATAACTAAATGCCATAAACTGAGCTTCTTAAAACAATGCCCATTGTCTCGCAATTCTGAAGGTCAGAAGCCTGGACACAGAGTAGCTGGGTTCTCTGCTCGGGTTCTCACAGACTAAAATCAAGGTGTCAGCAGAAGTTACAAGGAGACTTTGGTCTTCCAAGCTCACTGGCTGGTGGCTGGGATCAGTTCCTTGTGACTGTAGGACTGGTGTTCCCATTTTCTTGCTGGCTATTGTTCAGGGGTCCCTTCTAGCTCCCAGAAGCTGCCCACAGTTTCCTGCCTTGTGGTCTTCTCTACAACATGGCAATTTTCTTCTTCAAGCCCAGTAAGAGAATCTCTCATAAAATCTTTCACTCCAAGAAGGACCCAGGCCCTCTTTTCGGAGCTCAGCTGATCAGATTAGGTAACCCCAGGATAATCACCCTTTTGATTAACTCAAAATCAACTGTTAGTAACCTAATCACAGAAGTGACACCCCATTATACTCATAGTCCCACCCATAATCAAGGGGAGGAGATTACATAGGGAATGGAAATGCCAAGGTACATCTTAGAATTCTGATACTATAGATATTTATTTAAAATCTTGGGATTCATGCTTCTTTTTAAGTTCTGGCCCTCTCCCCAATATGCAGGAGATGGAGCCCTCTTCTCTCTCTCTCTCTCTCTCTCTCTCTCTCTCTCTCTCTCCAATCTACTTCCTAAATAAACTACATTTTCCTATCTAAAAAAATAAAGATAAAATAAAATATTAGAAGTCAATAAGATCATCAAGTTGAGTATATAGATAGAAAAAAAATTAGTTCCTCCTACCTAGACTCCTCAAGTTCCCTAAATCCTTGCCACTTAGAATATTCAGAGCAGACTTCTGTTACTTACAACCAGCAAACATCAATGGATTCACTCTTGGATAAGTCTTATTCTTACCAAGGTTTGAAAACCACCAACTCAAACCAACAGAGTAAGATTGAGATGCAAATAAATGATAATAAGTTTTTGTAACCAAAATTTAGAAACAAGATTTAACTACATTTCAAGGAAATTCCATCTAAATGATTCTCTGGTTATTTACTTAATGGAAAGCACAGAGCTCCTGAGTATAGAATGTAGGAACACAGCAGAATAGTGTTCCAAAGTTTTCTTCAAAAGACTCATTTCTTTTGCTTCTAAATCAGCGATATTATGTGTCTCTCTTTTAGTTTCTGTTTTCTGCTTGAGTGTGGTGACTAGAGAAGCAAGGTGAAAATGCAACAAATAGAGGATGTGACAAATGTAGACAGATGCATGTAACCAGTTGCCTCCGTCTTGTTCCCAGATAAACAATTCTGGCTGCTTGCCCTCCCTGTCAATCAAAGAGGAGAGGCAGAAACTGGGAGAAAAAGGAGTTTAATCATCTGTAAACAGGCCGCAGGTTGATACTGAAATTTGCTCAAAGCAACTCAAACTTATTCTGGTATTTATACCCAAAATTCATAGCCCTTCACAAAATTCATAGCCCTGAGTCAAAATGAAGACATCTGTGTGCAGCTTTGCATGACTCAAGATATCTTGATCATGTTAACATTTTCTGGTATGTGACCACTGACATGACTTGAAGTCCCCTGGTCATGCTGACGTTTTCAGATGACATTCTGGAATTTATAATATAGGCTTATGGAAAGTTGCAACACTAAAAGAAGGGACAGAAAGTGGCAACAATTAAAGAAAAAAATAATCTGCTACTACTTTTTTTTTTCTCTTTTAAAAAAACATTTATTTATAGATATGGAGTCTTACTATGTTGCCCAGGCTGGTCTCAAAGTCCTGGGCTCAAGCAATCCTCTTGCTTTGGCCTACTGATTACTTGGGATTACAGATACATGTCACAGCACCTGGCTCATAGTTTCTTTCTTCTTCTTTTTTTTTTAATCTGCTACTTTTAACAAGCCATCTTGGTACATTTAGATACACAACTTTGAATTAATTAAACATATGAAATGTAAGAAACTCCATTCCCAGAACCTTGGCCTATAACATTCCCCACTGTCAGTTGCACCCATAATTTCCATCATGAGGTGGCTGACTCCTTTTGTTTGAACGTTTGTATAGCCCCCTTCCTCTGTTTTTTGGCATTGTGTACAGCCTAGACCATATGCCCGGGAGCTTTAGTTATATAATATACACAGCATTTGAACAATATATCTAGCAGTAACCCACATATTAAAACATTTATTATTAATTTACCTATACCAGAAAAGATATTTTTCAAGCCAAAGAGGATTAATGAGGACAAGTTAGAAAACCAGATCAAAGTTTCATCAAAGACTCCATTTAAAAGGGAGTCTGATGATCTAATGTCCACTGTAACCAAGTGGCTTGCTGTCTGATTTTCTGTTGTTGCTTTTCACTTGCGTGGATGTGTTATAATAAGAACAACAAGAAGAATTAATTGTCATACAAACTTCACCCTGCTCACTTAAAATATAATCAAAAGCCATCCTATTGTATAAAACCATTTTAGCTAAAGAATCTAAGTTTGCAAATTACTTGAGGATTTTTCAGTTTCATTAGCAATAAGTATAAGTTTCTTAGATAATTTTTTTTAGTACATGCTGGTGGGCCACAACTCCCCACCATGGCAAAAAGACATAAGCCATAAAATACCCATCTTCATTTGGGTTTCCTCCCAGGAGATCTTGACAATATTAACAGAACAATTTTAGAGCGCTAGACCAATGTACAGTTTCTGAATCATTGTGGCTAGATACTGGAGTGACCATCATTGCAACTAAGCATTGTTACTGGTCTTCTTTGTTCCATAGACAGTTTAGGGCCCATGAGATGCCATCTCTCTCCTGCACACAAAAGTATAACATTTTGGTGCACAATATATGATGTAAAGTCCAGAGCTGGAGGGCAGCTTTTATTGTCCACATAGGTAAAGAACCATTTACTAAAGCTTCTTCCTCCTCACTGTCCTCCTTAAACACAAATAGTAGATATCACTGGACTTCTTGTAAGATGGCAGTAAGGTGTAACCATGGGCTGGGGAAAAGTAGATTTCTTGTATGTCATCATCAGTGTGAACTGGCATTGTGAAGCAAGGCCGAGCAGGATGATTCAGCATGGAGGCAATTCACACACAGTAGCTGACATGCCTCCATAGGTACCATCCATTAACTTGTGCAAGTAAAGGTCTGGGAATACAAGGGAGAACTGAAGAGTTAGTTACAGGCGACACCATAGGGTCTCCATGGCTATTCCCAGATCGTGGCCTTGGATGGCATATCCTTGCAGACAGCAAGCCTGGTAGAATTGGTGATACTTTGAGGTATTCTGACCTAAAGTATTATTTTCCCATCTATAGGCAGTTTCTATGTATCTTAAGAGGAAGAACACTTGAACAAATGTTTTAAATCTGAAACTGGTTCAGAAATCCATTTTTCTGGTGCTGTTGGCTCTGGAAACTGATGATGTGGGCCCTGGAATGAATGGGTTATAATTTTTCACTCTGGAGTGATGCACCCAAGTCTTGGTTCCAGCTAGATTCAGAGACGTGGAGGTTGTAAGCAGAACATCATATGATCCCTTCCACCTTTCCAGTAGTTGCTGAGTAGTTGCTTCTTTCCAGTCTTTTAGCATCACCTGATCCCCAGGCCAGAAAGGATGTCAGAGTACTGTATCATCCAAGAACTTCCTAGAAAAAGCAAGCTAGACCCTGAGTAGTACAATACACAGTGCCTGATTTCACTTGAGTTGAGTCTCCTGGCAAATTTCTGCAACTGTGGTCTTTAAAGTATGATTTATTATTTTAGTCTGTCCAGAAGACTGGGGGTGTAAAACATTTCTGAGGCCTTTTCAGTTCGACAGGGGAAAGCTTCCACCCTGCCAGAAAACGTATCCACAGATACAGCCACAGATGAGCAGGTATCTGAATCCTTCCGGGCCTGAGGGCATATGGATAAAATCCACTCGCCAGTTCTGCAGAGGAAACTCTCCGTATTCCTGTTGTCCCTGGAAACCTGGTCTGTGGTTGCTGGGAGTAATTTGGGAACAAAGGTAACAATGTTCAATAAGTTGTTTCAGACACATTAAGAACAGACACAGAAACAAAGAGCATTTCCAAAAGACATTGTTCTGAATCAGTATTTTTAAATAAACATTTAAAGGCTCAAGGTATTTCCCCTTGCTCCCACATGAATATATAACCCTCAGGGGCACATTCAAATGGGACAGAAGCCATTTACCAAAGGTGTTCCAGTTTCTTCAGTTTGTCTTTTTTTATCTGTTACATTATGCTAGTCCAGAGTCAGTTTGGAAAACAAACTCTCAGTACATAGGGTAATAGGGTAATAAAACGCCATCTGATGAGTTCTTATTAGGTATGACTCCTCAAGCCTCTTGGTTAGGAATTTGGTAAGAAAAAAGGTCACAATTTAGTCCTTAGTTTCCCCTATTGGCCAAACATCATTCTTTAGAAAGCGCTTGTAGTTCATTAAATGGCAGGAGCTCCCAAGTTGCTAGTAAATCTCATTCCTAGGGTTGTCTATTCTGTTTACCTGGCAAGTTCCCATGGAGCTAAGAGGTATATTCTTAGAATTATCCATTTTATGGCAATAGTTTCCACATAAGTGATTTTAGGTAATGGGAGAAGGACATGGTTTGACCCGATTTTATAGTCAATTTTTAAGGGAAAGAGGGAATCAGGCCTAGAGTTCGGCCTGAAGAAAAAAAAAATCCTGATTCATATTGCAAGCTACCATGATCCAGGCCCTTGATTTTGTTCTTTTCCTTTTCCTGTATCTGGCATAACATTTACAAGAGACACATAAAGATAACGTAGCGATGAGTATAAAGTTGAGAGTTATTTTAGAGTTAATGAGGACTGGCCTGGAGGATGTCTGTCTTAGTTGTTGCTCTGGAAGCCTGTCAGACCCCAGATGCCTTCTTAAACGGCAGATGGTGTCAGTGTCAGTCGGCCAACTCAAAATTCAGGTGTGATTAGAAACTGGTCCAGCACTCACCCTCGGTGTGAAATCTGACTCCAACTCGATTCCCCCCAACTTTGCAACATAAGAGTCAGTCAAAAGCACCCAGCAAGATCCTATAATTGATTACAAATTGATAACAATAATTGTGAATGACAAGAACTCTCAAGACAGCCACCATCAGAAGGACAACCAACAAGAAAACCTGGCTGTTCTGTAGCATTCAACAATGTACTCATTATTACCATCATCAATAACATGTACTGAAGCATATCAGAATTACAGGAATGCCATACAATTTTGGATACAACTTAAAGAAAGTCAAACATTCTTTTATTCAACAGTGTTTCATATATAATTCTAACATGTTAAACAAGCTGAATATGTCTTTCTTAGACTTCAGGAAACCTAATATATTTTTAAAAAATTAAGAGGGTCAGAAAGACTGAATTTAGAACCTTAAATTTTGATATTTGAAGGTTTATCAAATATCAAAGGTTTTTAAAGCATGGTATTATGATACAGGATCACAGGTCATTGTAAAGTATTCATTTATTTAGCCAAGATGATGATTCAAAAATTTCTAAAGCTAAAATCTTTACTCTTTGAAAGAGGATACTTTTTTCTTTTTAAACAGTAAGAACCAAAAAGGTAAGGGTAAGCTGAATCTGTTTTTTGACTCTCTCTATATAATGTTTGTCAGGTTACTTAAAAGGTAAATAGAATCCTTTGTTATCTCATGAAATGACAAGAAAACCTTGTTTGAAAGAGAAAACTAAATTTTATCTTTTCATTCATGTATCATTAACACCAATGCAAATTTTAATAAAACCTTATAAACAAATCTATACAATTTTAATCAGTTTGGCCATAACATAAAATCTTTATAAATGTAGAATAACAGGGTTCTCTTGAGCCATTGGTCTGTTCTCTAACAGAGAGTTACATTAATGTTTAATTTGTAGACAATTCTGAATTAATTTTACCTCTCAAAAATTAACCCTGGGGCAACCCCTTCGGGTCCCCTCCCATGGTGGAAGCTTTTCTGTCCTCTCAATAAATCCTGCTTTTTCACTTAAAAAAAAATTAGCCCTTATCATCTTACACGCCCACTTCTTCCATAATAGTTCCTGGGCATAGAGAGATTGAATAACTAATTTTTGGCTCTATGTCTCATAAAAACAGTTCATATTGATTGTCACCTACTCTTGGGCCTGAAGATGAGTCCCTGAGAGGTGGGCTTTAGCAAGAGTAGCTGGTTTTTTGTTGTTGTTGTTGTTGTTGTGTCTTTGTTTTTGTTGTTGTTGTTTTGAGTTGGGAGTCTCTCTCCGTCGTCCAAACTGGAGTGCAGTGGCACGCTCCCGGCCACCGCAGCCTCGACCTGCTGGGCTCCGGCAATCCTTCCGCCTCAGCTTTCCAAGTAACCAGAACTACAGGTGCACGTTACCACGCCCAGCTATTTTTGATTTATTGTAGAGATGAGGTCTCGCCAAGTTGCCCAGGCGGGTCTTGAACCTGCGGGCTCAGGCAATCCATTCACCTCGGCCTCCCAAAGTGCTGGGATTACAGGTTGAGCCACCGAGCCCATCAAGAGTAACTGTTTTTAGTAGTCCCAGGAGCCAAATCTCTGTAACTTAACAGCACAAAGATTAGTTAATAGAGCATAGATTAAAGATGTAAAAGGCCAGAACATTAAAATTACAGATTACTATAAAAATTATAGTTATTTATTTAATCAAAATGATAAACTTTAAAAGCAATACCAAAAGTTACATGCGTGTAAAAACTTTAATCTTTTTAAAGCTTGATTTTCCTAAATAATCAAAAACCTTTCAAGATAAATCATTTTAACATCAGGCCATAACTACAGTTAGAATTGGAGAAAAAAATTAATAGGAGCTGATGAAACAATTGAAAGAGACAGTTATTATCTCAGGCCCTCTCAATGGGAGAAAAAACTGAAAGAAGCAAGACATAATAAATGCTGAACTTCTGAGACTCAAGTCTGAAAAGTTTTTTAGAAGAAAACAGGTTAAAGAATTTTTTTTTAAAAAAAGACCTCTTGTAATTTTATTAAGAGCAAATTAATGCCTTAAGGAAATCTTCTTTTAGTATAGGGGAACAAAATTTAGAAAGACTAATACAAATAATTTTCTTTTAATTATAACCAACTTAATCACTTACAAAATTCCTTTCATAAGTTTCACCTAACGAACTTTATCATGACTTACACAGACCATCTGTAACATTTTTGGACTTTCTGTTTTGCCCTATACTTTCCTCTTTCCTAAATCAACAATCATTCTGCTTCAGGAAAAAAAAAATTATTATGTAAAATCTTTTCACATACAAAATTATTATCTTCCTTTATAACCTTTCTTACTAAAAGTCATTTGTATACCCATAACTTTCTTTACATCTCTCTCTCCTACTTTACTGATTTCTTTCTATGTTCTCTATAAATAAACTCTAAATAACCCCCAGATTACATAAAATAACCTTAAAGTTCTAGGGAAAACCCAGGTTGCAAGAAATCTTGAACTGTCTGTTAGATATCACTATTTTATATGAGACCCATTCCACAATTTTTAGAAACATTTCCCCATATTATATTCCTTTCTTAATTGAAAGTGACCTAGACATTCAATGAGCTTCCAAAAAAAGTTATGATTTCAAATTAAATTAAAAGTTTACTTACATGCACTTATTTTGTCTACTTAATTCATTTTTAGCAGTTTACTTGGATTATTTATGAAAACTTAGACATTAGATAAAGTTAGTCATCTTTTTAAGTTATTTTCTTGTTAATAATTTTCAAAGCCTGAGATCATCAGGTGTCACCTAAGTAAGAACTTTAAAGTTAAATACATGAACATTTTATAACTCAGAAATTCAGCTGTTTTCACTGAAATAACAATCTTAAATTAATTTTACTTGTCAAAAAACACATTTATACAAACAAAGATTATTCTGGTCTTGGCTAGGTTTATAGTCTTATAGCCCTCATGTCAAACCATAATACTTTAAAATATCTAGCAGAGGCAAATGTAAAACTTATCTCATTGGTAGACTCAGACAGGGATATATACTGACATTTTTGAAGACTGGTACTGGTGAAAACAAATCAGACATTGGACAAAAGACGATCCAAAAAGAAACTTAGAAGTGTTATTGGTAATCCAGGTGTCAAGGTATTTCCAAATGATCCTCAGAGTATAAGTAAAATTGTCAGACTATTTATTGGAGATGATTTCATAGAAATGATGCACCACATATATAAATACCCAAATAAATCAAAAGTAGAGCAATACTAAATGTCCAAGATTTAAAATTTTCTAGCATTAAATATTTTGATGAGACAAGTGAAGAAAACTACAATACATGATTATTGATCAACACTTCTGTCAATTGTGATGCCCTTCTTTTCAAAAGTATTGACACAAAATAGATTCCTACAAACGTTTGCAGTTTTTGTATTTTTCTATTAATGCAGAAATGCAGTCAAATCCAAGCAGATTATGCAAAATTGGACCTGTAATAAATTATGTTTTAAATAAGGTCAATACTGTGTACAAACCTGAACAAAAACTCTCCTTGGGTGAATCCATGATACCGCATCATGGAAGACTGTCTTTTCAGGTTTATAAACCAAGCAAAAATACAAAGTATGGATTGTTAGTCAGAGTGGTATCTGAGACAAATACTGGATATGTCTATAACTTTCAGCTGTATTGTAAAAAAGGCGACAATTTAGAAAAGACCATTTCACTTGTGCTTAATGACAGAGGTTCGTGGCAACTAGCTTCAGATTTTTTTTTATTTGTATCCACTCTCAGTATTAGAAAAGTGAAAAATTTGCCAGTCACAAATGTGTTAATATCTAACTAACTGAGGTCTTAGAAAACCTGCATGCCTTTGAAGTTCTCAGTGAAACCAAATGATATCCCCAAAATACAATCAAGTTACATCCATCTTCCCTAGTGCCTGCAAATGACTATTAAAAGCCCAAAGGGAAGGGGGTTAAACTCCTGACTTACAGTCTATGCTAACTTACCCACAAGTGTATCCACTTCCACTCTCCGTTTGATAATAAAGGGACTTCAGCCATGGTTGATGGGGATGTGTCTTGGAAAGTCCTTGCAGCAAAAGGGCTCTGGCAGCTGCTGGGAGTTTCCACGGGACAGCCCAACCAAAACCAGCCAGCTGAAAGCAGCAATGTCCTGGCAGAGTCACCAAATTTGTTCCCAGATAAACTATTCTGGGTGCTTTCCCTCATTGTCAATCAAAAAGAGAAGCGGAAATTGGAAGTTGAATAATCTGTAACCAGGCTACAAGAAGTAGGCAGATATTGATACTGAAATCTGTTCAAAGTAACACAAACTTATTCTGGTATTTATACCCAAAATTCATAGACTTTCACTCACCCTAAGTCAAAATGAAGAAGTCTACATGCAGTTTTTGCATGACTCAAGATCTCCTGATCGCATTAACATTTTCTGGTACATAACCACTGGCATGGCTTGAAGTCTCCTGATCATGCTAACATTTTTAGATAGCATCCTGGAACCTATAAGATAGGTTTATGGAAAGTTGCAACACATAGAGATGAAATGGAAAGTTACAACAATTAAAGGAAAAAAACTGCTACTTTTAACAAGCTGTTTTGGTGCATTTTTAGATACACAATTTTGAATTAAACATACAAAATGTAAGAAACCCTGTTCCTGGAGCCTTGGCCTATAACAATGGTCCCCAACCTTTTTGGCTTCAGAACTGGTTTTGTGGAAGACAGTTCCACAAACTGGGTGTAGGAGATCATCAGGTATTAGATTCTCATATGGAGTATGCAATCTGGATCTCTTGCATGCGCAGTTCAAAATAAGGTTCATGCTCCTATGAGAATCTAATACCACTGCTTATTTGGCAGGAAGCAGAGCCCTGGTCACCCACCACTCACCTCCTGCTGTGTGGCCCAGTTCTTAACAGGCCTTGGATCAGTACCAGTCTGTGGTCCAAGGGTTGGGAACCCCTGATCTATAATAATCTCATCCCTACCTTCTGAAAACTTTGCTTTTAAAAGGACAGTAGAGGCCGGGTTCGTTGGCTCAGCCTGTAATCCCAGCACTTTGGGAGGCCAAGGTGAGTGGATTGCCTGAGCTTGCAGGTTCAAGACCAGCCCGGGCAACTTGGCGAGACCTCATCTCTACAGTAAATCAAAAAATTAGCTGCTCATGGCAGTGCACACCTGTAGTTCTAGCTACTTGGAAGGCTGAGGCAGAAGGACTGCTGAAGCCCAGTGGGTAGACGCTGGGATGGCCATGAGCATGCCACTGCACTCCAGCCTGGGTGACAGAGTGAGACTCCAACTCAAAAAAAAAAAAAAAGGACAGTAGAGTACAGTAACAGAAGAATAGGATTTCATGAAAGATAAATCCAGTTTTGAAGACTAATGCTTCCATTCACCAGCTGTGCAACTCTGTGCTCATTACCTAACTTTTTCTGCATCTCTTTTTTCTCTGTCAAATGCAATCGTATTACCTTCCTCCCTGTGTTATTGAAAGGATTAAATGAGATCATGACTATAAATGTATTTATATCATGTGCTAAGCAACAGTTTTGATGACTATTGCTGTGGCTATTGTGCCTGTTATTTTCTTTGAAATGGGAACTGTCTCTCAGTATTGCTAAACACACACGGATCAGAAAACTTAAGACAGAAAAACTGTAAATAGCAAGAGGTAGCAATGCAACTTGTTCCTGTCCTTTAACCCAATCATAACTTGCTGATATTATCTGGTCCTCATCTAAGCTTCACTTTGGGTGGGACAGAATATTAACAAGTGGAGGAAGAAAGAAACCTGTGCTACATAAATGCACAAAGAAGTGAGGTAGGAACTGTGAAGCCTATAAAAAGCACAAGCAAACTAGAACATTCGAAATCTTTTCTTACGTGAATGCAAATTTGGAATAGTTGCGCAATTTATGATGTTGCTCCAGTTAGTAAGTTCCCTTGGATCAATACAGAAAAACACCACTTAAGATATGCATGCTGTGGTGTCTGTTCCCTTGAACATGATTTTGCAACAAAAAAATACGGTATGACAACTGAATGTTGTATGGTTAAGCTTTGTGGATGTTTTTCCACACGTATATATACTATATCTCTGTCTTCTGGAATATTTAAAATTTTTATATCACCTTCTGCATATGAACAATTAAGATTTGTTCCAAATTCCACTATTAATTTTTCTCAATGAATCTTACAGTTCTACTAGTGAAACTAATCAAATGCACCCACCATTAGTTTATTTTAACATTCCTTGATCCCAAAGATTCTCTTCATTCTAAAAGTTAAAATATGAATAAATGTAATGTTCCCTCTGAGAAGCCCTCTTATTCATTAATGCTTTAAACAAATCAGCTACCATCTGATTATAAAAGATATAATTTATGTATATATGAAACTCACCCTATCATTTTTCTTAGGTATAGACACCCCAGAACCCACATGTCTCCTATACCAGGGGATTTGAAGACATCACAAGCAACAGAAAAGAGCCAGAGGTGTAGGACAAAGATGATTGAAAGTTATCTTGACCTAATAGTCCCTGGTTGACATATTCTAATCCTTACCCATATTTCACCTTAGCTAAGTTACAATTTTTGTGAGACAGAATATAAAACAATTGTGTCTTCACAGGGAGAAGGGGATTTTGATGATCAAAAATGTAAATGTACAGTGAGACAAAAGATTAAAAGGATATTTGGCTTATGAATTTGTAACCTCTACTTCCCATTTTAATTTGTAAAGCTTAGGGGAAGAATGAAAAGTAAAGAGCTTATAGGAAAAGATCAAACTATGTAATCAATCCATATTTTATACTTGATATTCAACAAATAAACATAAGAGGTGGACCAAATCAGCTGCATTTACTGATTTAATACATTCACTGGTAGTCTGAGGCCTCCATGAAATAGCTAATTATGCTTACTAAGAAATGCCTAAATTAACTCAAAGATGGGAGAGAAACTTGAGAGGTTAGAAAATTATTCTTGTACTCTCAACATTTGCATATATATTTATTTCTTTTCCTCTTCTTCCTTTTTTTTTTTTCTTTCTTTCATATTTATGGTACGACATCAACAGTCTCATAGGTGTTGTTAGAAACTAAAGAGCTTATTTACCCTTAGTTCATATTATTTAGGATTACTGATACCTGTTCTATAGTTTCATCACATTTCCTGGGAATTACTTAAGATCCACTAAGTTCATGATTGTGTAGAATTCATTCAACTGAGTTTTCTTTGACTCAGATGCAGAAATTGACTCCAGTTGTTGACCCAGGGTGTTCATACCTCAAAACCAACAGGAAGTCTAGTGAAGTAATAAAGAAGAGGGAGCAGATAAGGAAGGGGGATTAGATGCCAAGAAGTAGTGCCCTCTACGTGGTAAGAGAAATCTAGCAACCACAAACTGATAAGGAAGGTCCTGGGGCTGCCTTCCCAAAGAGATGCCAATTCAGAATCAGATGCTGATTCTGAAGTTAGAGGAAGCAGCTTCCTGCCAGGGAAAGGTGGAGGCCAATGGAAAGGCAGAGAGGCGGTGTGGGGTAGTTGAGGCAGCAAAGTTCTCCAAGTCCAAAATCTAGCATTGAGTCTATATTTGATATTGCAAGCTGTGTGGCTCTATGCCATTCATTTCACCTCCCTGAGTCTTAGTTACTCATCAGTGCGGATCATAAAAATTTACTCCAGAGAATTGTTCTAAGTCTCAAATGAAATCAGTTAGTGGCAGCCCTGCATAAAGTAGAAAGTTAATTATAAATGTTAATGTTAGTATCCTTTTATTATTTGCTGAACTCATGGCCCAATCTTATGATCTTTGCCTGGAAACACAGGATAGGTCTCTGCATCAATATAGTACAATGTGAAGGGGTTCGAGAAAAATTTCAAAACAGGAACCTTTATCTCTAATGTGGGAAAAAAAAAAAAAGCATCCTATATCTAGACTACTTGGAGAAAGTGCTGAGTGTCAGGACTATTACAAAGTATAAAAAGCTTACTTTTTGGTGTTTCTAGCTCCCTTTCCTTATGCCCCATCCTATTCAGTCTTTTTCTGGGAAAAATTTTCCTTTTTTCTCCTTTTTTTTTCTTCTATTTATTCTCCTTTACTCAAAACCTGATGTCAAAAAAGAGTACTAATAAATCAATTGTATTAGTTACATTAGGTTTTTTAATCTAAGGATTTTAAACAATGCGGAATGTATGACTCACTTATCTGAAGGTCTTGTTCAGAGACTGGACAATGTCATGAAACACTCAGGTTCATTCTATCTCTGCTCTACTAAACACAATGTCAGCTTTGTCCTAAGGTTGTTTTCCATGTGGTTAAAGGATAGTTACATGTATTTCTCGGGGCCCTATGCTTCCTCATTCATGTCCAAGTGACTGGGGGCGGGGGAGAAAAGAAGAGAAAGATGCTTTCCCTCAGCCGTTGAATTATAGCCTTCTCTTCTGTCTGATTGGATCAGCATGTCACTTACTCCTGGGCTGTCATACATGGAATGCCATGCTCCGTTGAGGTCTTGAATGAGTTACTGATAAAGGGAAGGTTACCATGACTGGTTGAAACCAATCCAGGACCCTTTCTCCCTGGATCTGAGTCAATCTTCAATCCCCTTGCTGCTAAACACAGGCGAAGAGTGAAAGGCAGTCAACCACAATACCAAAGGAAAATATTATTGATGAGACTTCTTGTGTCCCAAAGACATCTGCATTTTATCAAAGGAAGAAATAAGACAAAAGGAATGAATCACTAAAATTTTGTATTTCTGAGACCTGATCGGAAAACCTCCCTTAATGACTCTAATATCATATCCTGAAGATGATAGAAGGGAATTAGGAGGCAAGGAGACTTCTCAAAGTCGGTGTGAGGGAAGGAAAAGTCCTGAAGTATATAGATCAGTACAAGAGGAGCTTTATCTTAAAAACTGTTATTAGGTGTGCAAGACCTAGAAGGAGAGAGAATAATTTGGAGAAGAGGAAAAAGTAGAAGAACTTGGAAATCATATCAAGGCTGAGAAATGACAAAGTGAAGACAAGACAAAGGTGCTAATGTTAATCAAACATAGAGTTAGGGATCAGCCAGTAAAATCAGAAAGTTTGGAATTCAGACAGAAAGAGTTGGGCATGGGGTCTTTAGAGAAAGCCTAGAAGTAGTAACACATTCTTAGAGAAGCCACTGAGAAGACTTAGCCAATGCTGAGGTAGTATTTATAACTACCAAGTGAGGAAGGAATACGTTCTCTTTTGCCTTGACTCCAAAGTGATTTTATTTATTCCTATCTTACTTTGTGAGTATGTATAACTCAACAAACAGAATGAATTATCTCTACCAAGAGAATACCCTATATAAATATACAGTGTTTCACTGAAGCAGAAATCACGTAGCAATGTAGTGTAAAATTGGTTTTGGAGGTCTCTAATAACATTTGTCAGTATATTTTGTTGAATTAGCAGGACTAACTTTCAAACTGCATCTTCCACCTTAGTAGAACAGGCCCCTGTTTTTGCAGAATTTGTAAGTAGTAATTATATTTAGTACTTCTAATCAAGATAATTCTGCTTTGGATGTTGCCTTAACCAAGAGGTAATTCTCTGTATTAATCATAACTCTTTGAGTTTCAAATGAAGGAAACTCAACTCAAACCAGTTCTTGCAAAAAAGGCAATCACTTATTTCTGGGAGGTCTAGAATTGTCACTAACTTCAGGCACAGCCAGTGTTGGGATCTAAATAATGTCTTCAGGATTTGGTTTCACCAATTTTCATCACTCTTGATCTATCTTGGCTTCACTCTTCAAACTGTGTCTCTCCAAGAGAGCCTCCAATAGCTGCCAACTACAACGATGCAGGGTAGCCATTCCAGGAGAAAAACAGTTGACTGCAAGTTAAAAATCGTAGGGGCTGCAGTGGTTGATTCACACTGGCCCACATGACCGCCTATAAACTAATTACCAAAGCCATGCACAAGGGGTACTCTGAGTCATGTACCTCCATCTGTGGTCAGGGAAGGGAGACCATTGTGACCTCCAGCCCCACCAAGTCCATGTGGAATGGGCTAAGGTAGCATTAAAAGGAAAACAAAATACTGCTATTAGAAGCATCCAGTAAAATTATGCAGGGCAGAGAGAGACCTCAATTTCCACTGTCTTACCTAGTTTCTGGGTCTTCCTCTTTTCTCTGTGACTTTCTGAAAGGCAATTTAAATATGTTCAGTGCCGCACCTTAAATATAAAATCATAATAATTCCCACCTACCAACATCAGAGTAAGATTCAAAAATTGTGATAGATTAAGAGTTCAGCAAATTTAATATAATGAAATATTTAATAATAAACATGATAGAGGAGACCAAGAATACTACCGCGATGAAAGTGTTTACTAACCTCCAGTGGAGTTTGGCCTAATTAGATGGTAATCACATTAGCTAGAACACAGTGTTCATACATAAGAAACAGGCACAATGAATGTTTGATCTGAGCACTGATAATCCTGGCTGGGTTTTGCTTTTAGACACATAAGTCTTCAGAGGAGGAAACTTTTTACCTAAATATTTTTGTATGTGCTCCGCTTCTTTATGATCAGCTTTGAAGGATTAAAAAACAAAATTCCACCAAATCATATGAGCAGAGATGTGTTCCAGCATGCCTAAATTTCTTTCAAATAATTCTCCATTAAAATTCTTCTTTCAGCACTGTAACAAGAGCATAACAGTATTTGTTTTACTAACAGATTCCACTGCTATCTGTTACCCTGCTGTGGGTTTCCTTTGTAGTTTATCACAGGGCAATTAAAGCCATTGCTCTTTAGATACATAGCATGATTGTTTATTTGAAAGTCATTTTGCTAATTAGAAATTGCTGCATTAAAATGTATCACTCCTTGTAACTACACTACTCATCCAAACACTATCCTTACACTAGCATCTCTGAGAAACTTCTACAATCAAAATGTCTTTGGACATGAAGGTCTGCAGAATACTTCAGATATAATGTATTCACTTAGTAATAATACTAGCAGCTGCATTTCTCTCACTCATAAAGAAACTGCTTACTTATGTGCAACAGTGGATCACACACAGAAAAATCTGCTCACAAAATGGTTGCAAAAATAAGCAGAACAACAAAAAAACCCCACTTTCCTTAAAGGACTATAAAATTCAAAACTGTTTACATTAATACATAATTTGTGATATACTCACAAAAATAAGCCTAAGCCTTTAAAAAAAATTTTTTCAAATGAATATTACACTATAATTCTGCTTGAACAACATTGGCCCTAAGCCCAAAAGAAAGCAAGATGCAAATTGCAACCTATTTGTGGGGCTGCAATGAGCTGCCTTTTCTGTAATTGTGTCCCTGGGGACACCTGACCTTGCTTATCTGAGCAAGAGCTTGCTGCTGAGTTCAACCTGGATCTCTCCATATCTACACAGGCTGGCTGGTAAACTAAGCAGGCCTCTCCATGCAAGTGACCTGGCTTGCATATGCACTGCCTCTGTGGTCCAGTGACAAATGCTTGGTGTTATCTTGGGTGTTTACACACCAAAGTCTATAGAGACATGGGAGAAGTCAATGGGTTTGAAGTCACAAGGGGAAAATAAGCACATGTCTCCTGGGCTATTTTATTTCCATTTGTTTCTATGACCTTTCTCTTTTAGACTAGTGTATATCAGAGTTGGTGTAGAAGAATAATGATCACAATTCTTTACTTGGAGGATAGGATTTTGCAGTAGAAAAAAATGTATTTAGTTCTTATTCCTTATGTATTTGCATTTGTGTATATGAATCCTACCAACAACAACAAAAAAGACTGGCAAACAACCTCACTTAAAAGTCATGCTTCGTAAAGGGAAATACCTAGATTTAAGAATAGCTGAGGGACTGTGCCTCTATGAGGGTAGAGACTGTGTCCTGCTTACTATTCTTTCTCCATTGCCTAGGACAAGCTTAACACATAAATCTTTGCCCTGTGAATGATCAAACAATAGTTCTCAGAAGTATTTGATTCATCATAGGAGCTCAATTTGTGCTTATCTCTATCAAACCTCTTCCTCCTGCAGTTCCAATCTTTGGAAGAAGGAAGTTCTAATCTGTGTGTCTCACAACGAAAGAGGCCTGTGTGATTCAGCTGCCATCAAGCTGCAGAC
This sequence comes from Tarsius wallacei, assembly GCA_963574415.1. Taxonomy (NCBI): domain Eukaryota; kingdom Metazoa; phylum Chordata; class Mammalia; order Primates; family Tarsiidae; genus Tarsius; species Tarsius wallacei. The sequence continues at coordinate 21,488 of CAUYQG010243441.1, forward strand.
TCTGTCTTGCAAGGCTTTAAGAAGGCTGGGTTGTACACGACGGAAGAGAAAGGCACTTCAGGAGGGAGAAAAAGTACTACAAACGCAGGGGTGAAAAGCTGCATGGACGACCTGTTGGAGAAGGGACTGAAATAGAGCCAAATCCTAGAGGTTCTTAAATGCCAAGATAATTCTCCTTTCGTGTTCTGCTCTCCCAAGTTAGCTCAGCTGTCAGATGGGTTGTGTGCATAAGATGACCTACCACAGTGCCAGGAAGTAACACTATAACATGATCCCCTGGTTCAGTCTGTTTCCCCTTGCAGGGCACAGGGACTTCACAACCCAAAGAGGCTGAACTCAGCTGGTGGGCGCTTGGAGCCGTGTGCCTGCTGATAATCCTTTTAGAGCCTCTGCTAAATCAGTCCTCACTTTATGCTTCTCCTAAGAGAACTAGACATTAAGTCTCACATGTTTGAGAGCTGAGATAATTAGACTTATAGGGACACAGCACAGAGGTTCAAAAAATGTCATAAATGCCTTGATGTTTCAAAGTAGGCCTTCAATCCTATTTTCTTTAAAGTAGATTGCTTAGGAACTCTGAGTTCAAACCATAAGTTGAGGACATTACACAGTCTTAACATTTGGCACAAATCATCAAATGAATAATAGACTCTTAGAAATCTTTTTTAAAAATAATAATAAGGGCACCAAATGACCTCAGTACTACAGCAAGATCCCGGGGACACTTTCAATTAGAGAGGTCCAGAAATCCTGGGGAGGAGAAGACTCTTAGGAACTGGAAGGCAGTGGTTATTTAATAGTTGTATGGACATATTAGGCTAACTCACATGAAATTATTGATATTTAACTTGGGGCCTACAGAACTGTCAGTTTCATAGGATTCTGCCTAATGCCTCACTATTTTAAAAACCACACACAATATCAGTACATACATCCCAAAGAGGAAGCAGGGATTGTGTCTCCCTAAAAATGGGCCAAGTGCAATTCTTTGGTTGTATTTCTCTGACACAAATAAATATGATCTGGCATAGTTCATGCAGACAACCAGGTATTTTAGATTACAAGTAGGAGTTGCTGAGGTTAGGGGCTTGATCAATAGCAAACCTTTTCCCCACACTCTATTCAGAAGCACAACAGTTAGCATTTATTGAGCATGCCCCAGGTTCCCAATATTGTTCTAAGACCTTTATGTGAATTAACTCACTAAATTCTTGTACAACCCTACAGGGTGGTTTCTATCATCACTCTCATTTTACAAATGAAAAACTGAGACAGAGAAATAAATATTTTTCCAAAGTCCTATGTAAATGGTAACAGAGGCTGGATTTGCCCCTAAGCTGTCCATCTCCAGAATTAGTACATTTGTACTAGTCAGAGTTCTATAGAAAAACAGAACCAAGAGAAATACGACTATATAGATATATAGAAAAAAAAATTATGATGAGGGATTGGTTCACATGATTATGAAGGCTGAGAAGTCCCACATGTGCTTTCCACAAGCTGAAGGCCCAGAATCAGGAGCACCAATGTCCACACAGATGTTTGAGAGCATGAGAAGATGGACATCCAAGCTGAAGCAAAGAGAGCAATTTGTTCTTCCTCCACCTTTTGGTTCTATTCAAGCCCTTAAAAGATTGTATGATGCCCACCCATATTGGGGAGAGTGGTCTTTATTCAGTCAACTAATGCAAATGCTCATCTTTTCTGGAAACATCCTCACAGACACTCCCAGAAATAATATTTTACCAGCTTTCTGGGTGTCCCTTTGCCCAGTTAAGGCAACACATAAAATTAGACATCACAGCACTTCAGTGGCACTCTAGAGCTGCCAGTGGATCCAACAGGAGGTCAAGAGAGTAGGCAGCTCACAGCAAGCCTTTGAAGATCAAAATGGCAGCTTTATCTCCAATAAAAGCTGAACTAGAACACATGGCTTGGTACTGTTACAGAGTAAACTAAACACCCACCCCTGAAAGAGACAGATCTGTCCACTTGGTCAACTGCAGGTCTGCCTTACACAGATGTGACATCTGGCAGGACAGAAACTTAATGGAAAGGTCAAATTGTGCTAGAGGAAAAAGAGAGTCCTGCAAAAGACTGAGCTGAGCTGAGCTGAGTTCTTTTTCCAACATCACTATTCAGATACTGTGGAAAGAAGTAAGGGGTAGCCGGGGGTTCTTAACAAGAGGTCCCTAGAGAGAACTCACGGAGATCTATGAAATCCGAGAGGAGGAAATTGCTTCTTTATTGTCACTAACCTCTATCTGGCCTACTGACCTCTAGCTGAAATTTAGCATTTCCTTCAGTTATGAAGGGAGGCAATAAGCCAGACGCATATGAGCAGGGCTTGTGACTCCGTTGGCAATAGACATTGCAGATGTTTTCATACCATGTTACAACTGTGGAGAGATCTGGAATCTCATTGTGTGCATTAGGACTTCAAAATTTTGAAACTTCAGAACTACTCTAGTCAAAGTCCCTCCATGAACAAACATGAGGCAATAGAAATGGAGCCCTTCCCCCACCCTGCCCTAAAAATGTTTCTTTTACACTAAAAAATCCTGTTTCTCTAAACTAGGTATCTCCTCCCTCCACTTCCTGAATCTGACCACATTTCTCTATCACGGTCTTCAAAACACAGGGCTGTTCTAGACTTATAGGTTGGAGACTTCATTTTCTTTCTGTACTGTTTTCCTTTCATCAAAATTCCTTAAACTGTGCACAAGTGCTAAATGTATGTTTTTGTTTTATGTGTTCATCACCGAATTTGCTCCAAAAATACTTTTAGGAATTATTAAAATAATGCTTTGTAAGATCATCACACTACAATATGACTAATTCCATGACTGGCTATTCTTCCTTCCAGTTACAGCTGCCTAAGCACCTGGCGCTGGAATTCCACTCAAGCTCTGTTTTCAGTACAGGCACAGTGCAAGGCTGAGATTGCACCCAGAGAAACAGCTAAGAAACTGCTGGCACCAACAATTGAGGATGCTTCACCTCTAGCTGACAAGAAATTAGATTCAGAATACTTACTCCAAATATCACTTTCCCATCTGAGATGCATATTTACATACGGAAAATTCTTTCCCATCAAACTCCCAGTTTATATCTCACTATGAGGACTCACTGTAGAAGTCTTCATGGGGATCAAACTTGGTTTTGCTTTGAATCTAAAAGACAGGTGAAGTTCGTACTTCTTTCTCATTAGCATAATTTCTCATTGTCCAACCAAGAAAGTGCAATCAAACTTTGGGAGGCTGAAGTGAGAGGATTGCCTGAGCCTGCAGGTTCAAGACGAGTCTGGGCAACATGGTGAGACCTCGTCTCTACAATAAATTTAAAAATTAGCTGGGTGTGGTAGCGCATGCCTGTAGTTCCATCTACTTGGAAGACTGAGGCAGAAGGATCATCGGAGCCCAGCAGGTTGATGCTGGGATGGCTGTAAGCATGCCACTGCACTCTAGCCTGGGTGACAGAGTGAGAATCCAACTCAAAAAAAAAAAATTTTTTTAAAGAAAAAAAAAGAAAGAAACAGAAAAAAAACCTGATGATGTAATGCTGACCTGATCAATCAATTAGATTTTAATGGTCTTCTGCTATCCCCTTTTCTGGAATTTTTTAAAAAACTTTAAATGATAACCTATTTGCTCCTAACATTCAT
>CAUYQG010243446.1:0-13119 GCA_963574415.1 Tarsius wallacei
GAGAGGGGAGAGAAACCACACTCCCCTCTCGCCCCTCTCCGAAGTCCTGTCTCCCTAGGCTAAACGTGTCAGGATGGGTTCCCTACGACCCCCCCCCCCCGCCCTCCGCAACCACCCTAGCTCTCACATCGTCCCTGTCCACGGGAAGCTGGAATGTCTATCACCAAGGGTGACATCCTGTCAGCGTCTGTCCCACGTGTGGCTGAAGTAGCTGTCTTAGGGTGGAGGCGTCCACAGATCCACGCCACTTGGAGAGGAGTGTTTCCTGGAGTGGGATGGAGGAGGTGGGAGGAAAGGGAAATGAAGAAACCGCTTCTGGCGGACGGCGGTGCGCGCTCTGGGAGTGTTTTGGTCTCTTCGCCCGCCTCTCCATCCCTAGGGGCGCACGGCTAGGCTGGGGCGGCTGCCAGACTGTTCCCCGCTCGAGCACTAGAGCTGCCAGCCGGGGGGCCCTGACGTCTGCGGGACTCGAGGAGGGCAGGCCTCTGCGCCTCTTCCCAGGGTCATGCACCCACACCCCCTCCAGGACATACTCGCACGTGCCCTGGGCCGCCGGGCCCCGCGCCACGCTCACCCCTGCCGGGCCCTCGCCCCCACCCACCCCGCCCGCCACGAGGCTCCAGATGGCGGCTCCTAGCACTCGGCTCGCGGCCCCCAGACGCCGCCCGGCAGCAGCCGGCGGTGGTTCCCTCCCTCCCAGCTGCTGCGGAGAGAACGGGGCCGCTGTGCTAGCAGGCGAGCTCCTCGGCGGGATCCGGCAGGGAGGGAGTGCGGCCACAGGTGGCACCGCCAAGGGGCCCGCTGGAGCGGCGCTCGGGAGATGGAGCCTTTGGCAAGGGACCCATGGGAGAAGGGGACAGGGGAAAGAGGGGGGAGGCCCGAGGGTGAGGAAGGAGCTGTGGCCCCAGGTAAGAGACCCGGGAGCTGGGTGAGGAGTAAGGAAGGCGGTGGTAGGGAGCCCGAGGAAGGAGCCCCGCAACCCCAGGTAAGGGAACAGGGAGGGCAGGGGAGGAGGGAGCCTGGGGAAGGAACCTCGCAGCCCCAAGTAAGGGACACGGAAAGCGCAGGAAGGGGAGGGGGAAGCCCGCGGGTCCCCGGGACACAACCCCCCTCATTCTGCCCTCCTCTCTTCTCCTCCCACGGGTGCAGCGGACGGAGCAGTTGCTCGACCCGAGCACCCGCGGGACTGGGGGAGTGGCCGCGGTCGCCAGGAGGGGGCGCCCAACATCCCAGAATAGGGACTGGAGAGCGGGTTCTGCTCGGGCGTCCCGCCCAGCCGGGGGGAAGGCAGTCTCTGCAGGAAAGGTGCCCCCTTCCGCCGGAGAGCTGTAGTGCCCACACCCGCCGCGACCACCCCCTTCCATTTTCTCTGCCCAGCTCACTACTCCTCTCTCGCTTCCTCTTCCCTCTCTCTCTTTACCTCTCTCTCTCTCTCTCCTTTCCCACCACTGGCTGGGGAGGGTCTTGCGCCTCGGGCGGAAGTGGAAGGGCCCTGGATCCGCGCCACAGGTGCCTCCCTGGATGCTCTCGAAAGCAGCCTTGGGAATGGCAGCCCCCCGAAGGCGAGGTCGGCGGGGGGGCGGGGAGGGCAGGAGTGAGGGGTGCGTCGGGGGCAGTGCATCCCCTGGACTCAGAGCTCGGAGTTCCCTTGCTGGACGCACGCCCAAAGTTCAGGGGGCTTGGTGCTGAGTCCCTCCCCCACTGAATCTCGACGCTCGAGAGCGTCCTCCTCCCTGTGCAACACCCCCCCACACACACACACACATACCCTACAGGCAGTGTCCCAGGCAGTACTCTCTGTCTTCCCCTAAAGCAGCTTCGCTGGGGGGAGGAAGGAACCCTCCAAGGCTGCGTGCCCACCCGACGTCCTTCCTGATCCCTCGCGCCCCTGAGCCCTCAGACCCCCCCCCCCCGCCCCCGCGCCGCGGCCATAGGGCTTTAGAACCAAAGAGTGCGTCCCGTAAGCTTACGGCCCAAATCCCCTCGGAAACATTAATCACGACGACCAGCGAATGCGAAATGCGGGCCCGTGTTGAGGCTGGCGCTTAATCCCGGACGTAATTCTGGAAAGCAGCCGCAGCCCAGGACTTCTTTAATCCCTCGCACGAGCAAATGCTCTCGCTGACCTACCAGGCTGGCTTTTCCGCAGTCGCACCGAGAGTTCGCCTCGCTGGAGGTAGGTGCGAGGACAGAAGGAGACGGGGACGGGGACCTGCCGCGCACCGGCGCAGTGACGGGTGGGCTGGACTCACAGGCCAGGCCCGGAGTCCGGAAACCGGACGGGCTGGCGGAGAGAGTGCTGCGGTGGGTTGGCAGAGGGGCTCGCTGGGCCTGAACGCCTTTGGGAGGGGAGGATAACCCACCTCTGTCCCTTCCGAAGGTTTCTGACCCACGTGACCTAATGTGGGTACTGTGCCCTCATCAGGGCCTAAGGAGGGGCACGGGCCACACGGTCGACTCCGCGTTTGACCCCCTGGGGCTTATTTCTCGCACTTGAGATTTCACTGTCATGTCGTCCAATTAATCATATTTCGCTTCTCCCATTTTATTCAAAGCCTCCTTCCAGCTCCCTCATAATCGTAATTTGCGCCATTGCCTTTTATCGTTGATTAATTAGGAAGCCGAAAGTGATCATAGAGGGTCGGGCCAATAAATTAGCTTTAGGAACAGACGTACAGACGTCCGCGGCCGCTGCGTGGGTGGGCACAGCCCACCGAGACTGGCAGGGCCGCCGTCACGCCGCGGCAGAGCAGCAACGGGTTAAGAAGAGGTGCGCGGTGCCAAGGAGCAATGGGATCCGCTTGGGAAAAGCTGGGGGCGCCAGCGGCGACTTTCACCGGCGACCGGCGACCGGGACCGAAGCGCGGGGAGGGGTCAGCGTCCCGCTCCGGCTGCCCTCAGAGGCCTCCCCGCTGCGGGTGGAAGCCCGGGCCTCACCAGGATCTGGGGCTGTTCTTCCCGAAGCCGGGACGTTAGATTCACTTGCGCGCCCTCTCTTTCCTCTATCCACTCACCCACCGGTCTGAAAGAGGAGATGGGAGGCAGGAGAAGAGAGGGAGAGAAGCGGAGGGTCCCATTCAGCTCAGACCCTTAACTCCGGGCCCGGAAGGAAAGCGCCCCGCGTGCGCGGAGTCGCTCCCCGCCCTGGAAGGGGCGCCGGGCGGCCGGGTCTCCTCCTCTCTCCCTCCATGAAATCGATCGCGCCTCCAGACGGCTGAAGGGGAGCGTTTGGCCACTCTTCACAGCTTCGCCCGGCCTCTTTAGTGTTCAATTGAAAGCCAATTAAAGTTTTCTATAAATCTGTTAGCGTCCCTTTTATCTGGGGACCCCGGTGCATGCGATATCGCCCTTTAGATGCCTCTTCCGCGTTTTGTTTTACAATTGTTGTATCGATATAATGCGGCCTTTCTTCTCCTGTCTCTATAGATACAGACACACAAGGAAAGCCACAGCCATTCAGGCTCCTCATTTGTCGGCAGCCCGACAGTGGTGCCCTTTCTCTGTGGCTGCTTCCCTGCCTCGGGAGCAGCAGTTATGGTAGAAGCAGATGGCTACTGGTTGGGGGAGCTTTGTGGCGCTAATGCTGAATACTTTATGGAAAAGGACTTTGTCATGCTTCGTTGGGCAGAGGAACAAGGGGCTGAGATTTACGGCCAGGAAAAATAAATCTTTTCCCAAGTTGTGGCTCCTTCTCACCAGTGTCTTCTTTGCCCCGGGGTCGAACATTGAAGAATTGGTTGTGTTTTATTTTATTCTATTTTCTGCAGACAGCACTGTTGAGTCAGGATCTCAGAAGAGAGTGGACTGAGCCAGAAGTTACCAAAAACCACCCCGGGGCTGTTGCCACTGTACCAGCATTCCCTGACCCTGAGGACACAAGCAGAGGGGGGTATGCCTTGAGTTTTGTTTGGGACCATGTTTTCCCGGATGTTCTGTTTGTTGCTGGGTAAAATGTTGTCCTCTGTTATTCCATTCTCTATAAAAAACGAAAAGGAAGGCTAAGTGCACCCATTGGAAGTCAGCAGAGGACATGGGTTTGAAGGAGGAAAGCATGGTGGGCTCTGGATGATGTAGGTGTGCTTCCCCCCTCTGAAGGTGCTTGGCCTGAGCTGTTAAGGTAATTTAGGGATGCCTGTAAACTGAAGGTTTTGGACTGAGACGACTTTCCAAGGCTTGGGGAATACACATGGCCTCTGCTAGAGGCCTAGTCTTCATCCACCCCCACCCCACACCTCCCCCACACACACACCCATATGTTCATATCTCTTCTCTTTCTTCCCTTACTTCTCTTGAGCCAACTATGCTCTGTGTCTGCTGCTGGGATGCTCCCCTTCTCCATTGCAGAGGGAAGGCCACCTCTGATGCTCCTGTCCTCGAGCCCATTCTAAACTAGTTTCACCCTCCCTGAGAGCTCCCCCTCCCAAGAGCCATCACCTGAAACCACACAGAAAGCTCCAACATACAGAGGGCAATGGCTGACTGGCAGCCTGGCACCAAGAGATGGCAGTCAGTCCTACTTCAGACAGACTCCTTGTCTCCCTAACTCTTGCAATATCATTTTCTGTTCAAGAAACATGTGTCGAGCTCCTCCCATGTGTCAGGCCCTTTTCCACCTTTTTTTTTTTAACCTTGTCCCTAGAAACGGAAGTGGAAGCGCCAGGGAAAGAGGCATACAGCTTCCACCAGTGTGGCCTAACTTTCTGCCACAAATCACCTCCTCCCAGTTCTCCAAGCAGTACAGCCCCACACTCACTGCCACATTCATCTTCACCTCTTATTTCTCTCTAATTTCTCTCTAATATCCAGCATTTCCAAGTGGCAAGCACTGAGATCTTTAAATAATTAACTGTAGGAACTTCCTATGTGCTAGGCTGAATGTCCTGCTAGCCTTAGACCCTTAATTCTTATGCTGATCCTTTGAATTAAGTGTTACAGTATTGAGGTTAAGTATTTTAACATTCCTATTTTACAGGACCCCCCCCCCCCCCTTGCTTTACAGAAGCATAGAGATGCTGACTGACCCATGCAAGCGGCCTGGCTGGAACTTGAACCCAGGTTTACCCTTGTAATACTCATAGCCACTCTACGAAGTAGATACTGTTTTTACTCTTTTACAAATGAAATTAAAATTCAGAGAGGTTAGATGATTTGCTCAGACACAGCGAGTGGGCTGCAGACCTGGGGTTAAAACCCAAATGTGTAGAAACCCAAATCTCAAGCCCCTACCCGCTGCCTCTTGGCTCTTTGGAAGGAAGTACTGCTGTGGTTAGGTCCTCAGAATGTAAAGGAGGGTCCCTGGACAGTAGGGCGTGGGGCGGGCGTGTTGCGCCTACTTGGACTGCGCCTGCGCGCAATAGAGCGGACGTGGGGGGGGGGGGCGGGGGGGTGCTCAGCTGGGAGTCCTGGGGCGCAGGCCCACAATGCCCCACGAGCAACCCTCGTGCAGGTGCCCGGGATGAGGCATGGGCGACCTCGGGGGAGCCCACCTGCTGGAGAACGGTGTCGCTGCGGTCTCCCGGACTCGCGTGTGTGATAGGCTGTCCTCTCCGCCCACCCCTGTCCTTGGCTTCTGGTCACGCGCTGGGGGAATCAGAGACGCACTCAGGAGCTTGTCCCCCATGGAAGCACCCCGCTTCCGCCTCCAGCACCCTGGCCGCCCCTCGTGTCTCACGTGGCACCGCCACCCCGGCCCGTGGCGCTACTGCCAGGCCTAAAGAAAGGCTCTCAGATGGGCATGGGAGGGGGAGGTCCTAGCTCAGGCTGCCTGGCCTTCCGCAGTAACGGATCGCTCTTCCATTAAACAGGGGAGTGCTGGACGGCAAAGGGGGTACAGGTCGAGAGTGGGGGGGGTGAGGGGGTCGCTGCCTTTTCCTGTGGTCCTCAGCTGTCCAGGAGTCCCTGTGCACAGCACAGGTCCCGCGCTTCCCAGTGAGGGCGAGGGCGACATTGGCAACCACTGGTGGCACCCCCTCGGTCTCCCCTGTGCCGCGCGTTGTCCTGCATGCTGAATCAACCCCGCTGGCTTTGTGCGAAGGTTGCTCCACTGTGCTCAGGTCACCGTGGAGGGCTCAGACATTGAGCCCCGAACTAGCCTCTCTGGCAGGGATTCGAACCTATGCCCTTGGCTGAGCCCAGATTGTTGGACTTCTAACGGAGAGAGCGTTCGAATGAAAGCATCGCAACCACCCGATGTCCAGGACTTCAGTGAAGCCAGCCCCCCCCAACCCCCAAGTCGTCCTTCGCCATCTGCCTGGCGACGGGCTTTCCAAGGTGCGCTTGCCTTAGTGCCTGGGAGTCTTCGCGGCGCTCTAGGAGGCAGCTCCTGCCAGCGTTAGTCCCGCCGGGAGACTCAGGCTGAGCTGGGTCGCGGCAGCCCCGCTAGTAAGGGTGGGAACACGGGCTTATCCCAGCCCCGCCACAGAAGGTCGGCGACCTTCTTACCAGGTCGTGCGCAGGTGCGGGTGGAGAGTGGTGGTGGTGATGGAAGGAGTGTTGCTGTTCCCGCAGGACCTGCCTTTCCGCGCGTCGAGGGTTGCCTGGCAGGGGGCGAGTGTTGGCACTAATTCCAAGGAGGAACAAGGAAGAGAGACCCAGACAAGCGGCGGGCGCCGGGAGCTGCCCTTCGTCCAGGGAACGCTGGAAGCGATATGAGAGCCGCGTGCCCTCAGCTGCACGCGTTCACGGTTTACAGGAGGTCGACCTTCATCCTACCCTCGACGGTGGCTTGTCTTGTTCTGTCCGTCAGGGCTCTGCACCCTTGGGGGATCAGCCCCTCGCAACACTGTGAAAGGTCCCTCCTTGGATCTCTCCAGAGACACCTGGTGTGCCCACCCTGAAGCCTGACCCTTCGCCTGCACTGCGCTATTGGCTCTTTCGCTGTGCCTCTTACTGAGAGGTGGGCACGGGAGAAGCCAGACATCAGGAATTGTCTAGCAGGCACGTCTGTGCTTCAACGCCCAAACTTTGGGCTCAAGTTCTCAGGGGCTTTGGGTGTGACCAGCTAATTCTGTTCGCCAGGTAAGAAGTGAGAGCCACGGTCTCTCAGGGCATTGACTTTCTAGGGCGTTTTTTACAAGCTCAGGGGCACTCATCTGGAAACATTAGTTTCTTAGAACCCCAGATAAGCTGACCCTAGAATGTAGACCCTGCCCTGATGAAGCATCTGAGCATGCACGTAAGGTGTTAGGCGGTGAAATTACTCAGAAAGTAGTTCTTCATATTCAGGTCTCTCCTTTAACAGTAGCTGCATTCCTATATACTTCACACAAACTACTTCTCAAATCCATCTTACATGTAAACATGCAGCAAGCAGCATTGGCTACTTAATGGACACTCATCTTAGGCAACTGGCATCCCAAAGCTTGTTATTTTTTTTAATTGCTACCTTTGACAGCATTCACCCTCAACCTTCTTACACACACACACACACACACACACACACACACACAATACCATTTCTGATCAAGTAGAAAGTTGTTCAGACTTAAATTCTAGGCCTAGGAAATCAAAACATCCTAGTCATTGTGTTTAAATGTTTATTCTTGGAAATTTTTGAATGACTTATTTGGCAATTGTAGATATTATTCTCTTTAAAAAGATGAGTTTTCCTTAAACCTTTAAAAGAGATCATGAATGATACCCTGGTTATCATATTACATCACCAGGACTATCAAATCAGTCTGGGAAGCAGCTTTTCACTGTTATTTCCTCCACTTCAACAGGCGTGCCCAGCATTTTTTACGGTGGTCATGATGTTACTATTTGTGACAAGTTGGTCTCTGAATTTGTTAGAAGACCACTTCTCCAAGTATTAGCGTGGAGAAAAGACCTGCATCGGTAATTTGAAAGCATTTTTGAAAATCTGTTAAAAGTTAAAGGCTTTTTCTATCATATTTGGGGAGAGATTCCCCACTGACACTAAATTAATACCCCTGAATTAAATCATGAGACACCTGTGATTCATATGACTTGGAACAACAAAAGATGGTTTCACCCAAATGGTTCAGTTGGCAGTATAAGCAGGGAACAGTTTGTGAAGAAATTAAAGTGTACTTCCAAGGCTCTAACAAACACTGTGCATCATCACTGTGGTGGTCAACAGTAGGCATCTACTCCCCAAATCTCCTCCCTACATACTCCTTCCTTCCTTCCTTTGTTCTCTCCCTTCTTCCTTTCTCTTTCCTAACCTCTTTCATCCTTTCCTCCTTCCTTCCCTCCTTTCTCCTCTCTTCCTTCCCTCCTTCCTTTCTTCCTTTCCTCCCTCCCTTTCTTTCCTCCTTCCTTATTCTTTCCTTTCCTTATTTTCCTCCTTCCTTCCTCCCTCCCTGTCTTCTTCCCCTCCTTTCTTCTTTCCTCCTTCATTCCTTTCCTTCCTCCCTCCCTTCTTCCCTCCTTCCCTTCTTCCTTCCTTTTTCCTCCCTCCCTCCCACCCTCTCTCCCTCCCTTTTCTACTTCCTTCAGCCTTCCTCCCCATCCGTCCTTCCTTCTCCCTTCTCCCTCCTTCCTTCCTTCCTCCCTCCCTTCCTTGTTGCCTCTTTTTTCCTTAGAGAAAATTAGGTGTCTTCCTTTTCAGGCCTCTGGAAAGTACACCATGGGCTAATTCCAAGCTACAGAGGCCTGGACATGTATGTCCCCTGCCTGCACCTCTTTTCCAGGAGAGCCATGTTTTTATTGCCCATCCCCCAACAGCCCAGGTTCTCAACAGTTTAAGTCCACCCCTCAGAAAACTAGCTGGGATCAGATGCCAGGGAGACAAATCTGACAGGATGTATATGCTATGTGTCGGTCAATGCCCCTCTCCAACTCTGGAATTACAAACAACAGAGAGGAAAAGGGTAGAACTCAGGTGCTGAATCTTGGGATAATGTCCCTTCTCTTGGCTGTGTGAGGAAATTAAAGGTAGAGTCTGTCAAATTTGTGACATTTCCAAGGCTTGGAGTCAGTCTTCTCAAAATCTCACTTTCGAGACTGCTGGACACCCCCATGCTCAGTTGGCCTAGAAAGCCTGACTCAAAGGGAAAGGTGGCTATGAATGGCTGACTGAGACCTCGCTATCTTTCCTTCCCTCCCCTCCATCCTTACTCCCATCCCATTCTGCCCCCCACACTGAGGTCTGTGCAAGGGCTGTGTTGTCCGGGTCTGGGAGGAACTTTGCAACCTGCGGATTTGACAGAAAAGCAGACTGGTTTTTGTTTGCCAGATTTGTAGACATTCATCTGGGGAAAGGTATAAAAGTTGGAAGAATGCAGGGGTTCCAGATATTGGATACTGGATTTGGTTCAAAGGTGTGAGTGTGAACTAACACAGGTGGACATGAGGCATTGATTCAGATCTGTGGCAGTTGCTTCCAACGTCACTTGAGTCTGCTGGCCCTTCTAGAGGTCACACTCAGAAGCCATTTAGCCAATGACCACAGCCCGGGTCCAGTATAGAAAACAAATTCCACATAGCTCTAGAGAGGACCTGGCTCTCAACTGAACCCCAGCAGAAGTGTCAGTGAAACCAAAGTTTCCTCAGAGAGAAAGCTTTAAGCTTGAGAAAGGTCATTTGCCATAAAAATGACTATAGTAGTAGTGACAGCAGCAACAGCAGCATTAAAAACAGTATCATCTACTATTGAAAAAGAAAAAAAGCCCAAGGAGAAAAGAGTGAGTCAGGAGTAACAACTCAGATCCTGAAGCCCTTCCTCACAAGCTACAAAAATATCCACCCCTGAGTCTCTGGCTTTTTCAGGGCCAGCTTAGAAAATATTCACTCACTTAACACCCAGTAGGCCAACTATAGCATTTAGGGATAGTTCCAAGCCAAGCTTGCCATATACTCATGAGAAGCGAAGCACCCTCACCCCTGGAAACTTTCATCCGGCCCAGCAAGTCTACCCCTTCTTGACTCATCACAATTCTAAAAGATAAAATCAAATATGAGATTAAGATAATCAGCTTCCCTCTCTTAAGCCCACTGAGCATCCTTCTCTTGACAAAGGTGGAGTGGTAGAAGATAAGTCAGCAACTCTCTGAACAACATTTTTGGCAGAGGCCTGGAGTTTTCCTTTTTCCACTAACCCATCGTTTCTGCTCCACTTTCATGCTCAGGGGTCTGTCAGGTTTATCATAAGTTCCTCATCCTGATGGTGAGGCCAGGCAATGCCATATTCCTCCTTGATGTCTATTCTCACAGCCCCTTCCAGAGATATCCCTGTGGGAAATTAATAAGCTTAGGAAGGGGCTGTCCATCTGTTTCACTGGCATCCTCTTGTCTTCTCGGGCTTTTGCCCTTTCGCCATGAGTTGCCATACTCTTCTGACAACCAAGCCTTTGCCGGTGCATGCTTTGGAAATAGGGTTAGAAGGGGATAAACCATGACCTAGAAAGATATAGAGAAAGAAAAACATGCGTTTTCATTCTTATGGGTAAAAATCTCTTGAGCTATTCTTAGAGATGCCACCTGCCTCCTATCACAGAAGTCAAGATATTTGGGGACCCTTATTTTGACCCTGGGAGGAGAAAGGGCACTCCCATTTTAATACTTACTGAGAATCAGATCTCCTCTCTCACCCTTTATCCACTCTTTCACTTAGGTCATAAAAGGCACCACCTCGGAAATCATTCACCAACCACTTTTCGGCATTCTCTTCCAAAGTAACCCTGCAGTTTTCAACACGTGTATTCTTTACCAGGAGTGCAAAGAACCTTGCTAAAGTGGAACAAGGTGAGCATACCCACTCTTCACTATCATCCTTCTAATCTCTTAATTGGAAATAGAATCCTAGGGAAGAGTGCTACAAGTAAACGCATAAACCATCATTCCTTGTGAAGTACATAAAACTACTGACTGAGGTGCATTTTTCTAGTACCCTCTGAGGCAGGACAGATGCCTCAGCCCTTCACTCAGTATCCATGAATTCCAGTAAGTAATGGTGAAGCCTGATTTCAAAGTAGTGTACGCACCATTTTAGCCCATACGTTTCTAGAGAAACAAAAATATTTGTAGGTGTTCTTCATCTCCTAATAATTGTCATTTAAACCATTTATATTACCAAACAAAATGTGACTTTAAAGACTGAAAAATCCTCCAAGTAAGAATTGCAACTTAATTTTATTCACACTTTTTGGCATGTCAGTTCTTTAACCTATAGCAAGAAGAGTAAGTTGGATTCATAAAAATGTGAGAAATGCTTTTGTTTAAGGATCTTTGCTTGAAAGCAGGAGGAGAAACACAACTAGAGGGCCAAGAAGCGAACCTGGAATGAAGCACCCTTGCCCAGAATCTCAGCAACTCTCACCCCTCTCAGATGTACAGACGGTCAAGCTCTCTCACTCACTTTAGGTGCCAGAAACACTGTCTACAAACTGGACTCGAAGTTTTAGTACCTCCAGGGAGACACAGTCTAAATGTTCTCTGTATTTTTAATAAGAGAAAGGGTAGGCACAAGAAAAGTGCCTTCTATGCAAATTTTTTTTCCTGAATGCCCACATTCTGGAGAGACGCTTTTATATTCACAATATTAAGAGGTTTTTCTCAAATGTCTTGCATGGAAAAATGACTTTTCCTGGGACTTTCCCTAACTAACAGCAAAAGAAAACACTGAGAAGTGTTCTGTTCAACAGGGTGATCTTCCTGAACATCAACCCCCACTCACCAGCGAACCACACTGTGTGTATCCTAGGGACCACAACGTTCTTGTGACTACTTCTCTGTCTTAACCTGCATCTGTTTACACCTGTGCCTCTACTGCCATTTCTTTTTCTTCCTTCTTTTATTTTGAATTATCTTAAGTATCTTACCACTATTCTTCAACCCTGAGGGTTATTTTCCAGATATTTGAGACAATTATTTTGACATTTCTAATTCTCTCACCTTTAAACAAGTATGGGTATAGTGGGCAAATCCTTTCATTTGTGTGCTTACTGCGTTCGTGTGTGTGTGTGTGTGTGTGTGTGTGTGAGAGAGAGAGAGAGAGAGAGAGAGAGAGAGAGAGAGAGAGACACACAGATACAGAAAGGGTGGGGGGAGATTTAGTGTCCAATGGAGCAGCCAGTCATAAGACAACTGGTACCTAAGTGCAGCTGCAGATTCTTATGTACAGACATGTGGGAGCCCTTACTGCACCGAGCTTTGGTCATTGGGAGTCACCCTTAGCCAAACTATGTAAAATTGCACATCTTTGCATAAGATGAAATTCACCTTAAGATGAAACAAAATTGCAATCCAATACATTTTCTTTGAAAAGTCAGTAGCTCATTTGGAAAATAAGGGACAATTCTTCACTTTTCCTCAATATATGGAGATTTTACAGCCCTTCTTTCTCCCAGCTTAATCCTAGGCAGTGACTCTGTCTGATCAAAAAGACTCAGAACTTTTGTGGGGTGCTGACAATAAAATGACGGAACACAAACACAAATGCACATATGGGGGAGAGGAAAAGAGAGGGAAGGAGGAGAGACAGAGAGAGGAGGAGAGTGGGGAGAAATAGAAAGAGGAGAGAGAGAAGAGAGGGGGAGCAGAGAGAGAGGGAGGGATGGGAGAGAGACAGAGAGAGAGGAGAGAGGAGTGAGTGAAGGGAGAAGGGGAGAGGAGAGGAAAGAGGGAGAGGGAGAGGGAAAAGAAAGAGAGAAGAGAGTGAGAAGGGAGAGGGGAGAGGAAAGAAGGAGAGAGGGAGAAGGAGGAGAGAGGGAGAAGAGAGAGGGGGAGAGGAGAGAAGAAAGAGAGAGGGAGGAGGGAGAGAGGGAGGGAAGAAAGAGGGAGAGAAAGAGAGAGGAGAGAGAGGAAGGGAGGAGGGGGTAGAGAAAGGAGAGAGGCAGAGGAAGGAGAAAAGAGAGAGGGAGAGGAGAGAGAGACAGGTGTACCAAGAAAGAGAACTCACTTATCTCCTTTGAGCCTGCTGGACACCCAAGTCTCCTGGGCAGAATCTTCTTCAGTTTCCCTGGACTGCAGATGTCCGTGCATGCCACGCCCCCCCCCCCCCCCCCCCCCCCCCCCCCCCCCGCGGGGGCCGGGGGGGGGGGGGGGGCCCCCCAAACACCCGCGGCGGCGGGGGGGGGGGGGCGCGTGGCATGCACGGACATCTGCAGTCCAGGGAAACTGAAGAAGATTCTGCCCAGGAGACTTGGGTGTCCAGCA
>CAUYQG010243448.1:0-37362 GCA_963574415.1 Tarsius wallacei
CTCAAAAAAAAAAAAAAAAAAATAGAAAGCTGCTCAACCCAGCTCCATCCTGCCGCTTCATTCGCAGTAAGGTCGGCCGGGAGAGGGCTTGGCGTGCCTTGGAAAGCTTCCTCCCTGGCTCTGGGCAAAAGGAGCCCGGCAGTCTGAGAGGCCTGGAAGAGGGACCGGTTCCAAATCTTCGCCGGTGCTCACCTCCCTCACCCCCCGACGGCGAACCCCTCTCCCCCCATCTCCCCACCCCGACGTTCCCACGCTCCACCCTGCCCCTCCCGTTCAGTATCTAACGTTCCTGAGTGTATGTCCTCCGGTTCTTCACATCCAGGCTTAAGCCAGAGTTGTTTTTATCGACTCTTGGGCAAAGGTAGAAACCAATTAGTGACATTCCCCTAGCCCTCCTCCCAACCCCTCATTTTCAACCTCATACTTTAAAAAACTAGTTCAGGTATCATTCAATCAGTCCAAAGCTGTGCTACCTACATCCCCAGGAGTGGAACAGAAACACAAAGAACACCGAGCCCGGGCTGCCCCAGTCTGCCGGGCAGCTCGGCTGGCTTGTTATCAACACTTCGGGGACAGCGTGTGGTTTAAGCAGGTTGCTCAGCAGAGCCTGGTTGGGCCCTACACCCTGAGAGTGAGCTCCCAGGAAGAAAGACTTTCTGGAAAAGCGACCTCAGTGAAGAGGTTTCTTCCCTTTCTCTCCCAGCATCCCAAACCCTGACACCAGGGTGGCAATCTCATCCAGGAGGCAGGACAGACACGCCAAAAATGCCCTTCTCTCCCATCCTCATCCGCTCAAAAGTAGGCACTTTCTACTTTATTCATGCTGCGTATGACAGTTCGTGCTTACACAGACGTGATGCACACTCACAGGCCACAAGGAGCAGTATGCAAAGGCCACACGGTGAAAAGCTCCAACTTACAGGTTTAAATGTCAAGTTGTTGATAAAGATATCAGAATTAGTGGACCGTTCAGGGATCACAGAGACGGGGGAAGTTGTGGCTTTTTGGAGGAGACTGTTGGAGTTTTGCTGAGGTGTGAGGAAGGAGTTTAGGCCCTGGACAAGATGGATGGAGGAATGGACCTCAAAACAGATGGGCCTGGCTGAAGGGTGAATGGCTGGGGTGGAAGCAAGCAGGGGGTGAATGTGCAGGGTATAGACGCCAAGGAGTAGGGTTTTGACTTGATCGTGGGGAAAGCTGAATTTTGAAAGATTTTGAGAAAATCGACCTGATCAAAATAATTCTCAGCTAGGCAAGGTGGCTGGCGTAGTGGGCCAGGGCGATGGCTGCCACGTTCCAGATGCTGGCGGTGCAGCACAGAACATCAAAGGAGATCCACATGTGACACAAGCTCCCCGCCCAACAGCACGCTCACCAAGCTCAGTGGCCTCACAGGTGCTGCCACCGGCACTCTGGGAGGCCGAGGCGGGAGGATAATTTGAGCCCAGGAGTTTAAAACCTGTCTGAGCAACAAAGTGAGATCTCATCCTTACCAAAAAAAAAAAATTAGCTGGGTATGGTGGCACATGCCTGTAGTCCCAGCTACTTGGGAGGCTGAGGCAGAAGGATCACGGAGCCTAGGAGGCTGAGGCTGCAGTGAGCCATGATCTTGTAACTGGACTCCAGCTTGGGTGACAGAGTGAGACTCTGACTCAAAAAAAAAGTTCTTTAGATGGAAATGAAGACTGGCCTTTGAAATATTTTTACAATAATATTCTCCCCATTTTATTGAATAAACATTATAACAAAAGCAAAAAAATATTTAAAATGTGAAAACATTCATATTGCACTAGCCAGAATCATGGCATGCTTTTATTCTCAGTCTTGGTTCCTGTCTACATACATTTTTTATGCATAAAATCAATTTTTTATTTTGCAGATTTCTCTGAACGCTTTTTGTTTTTTACACTCCTCATAGTTACACTTTTTATCGTGTACCATTTATCAGTTGGGAGACTGAGCAATTTAAGCTTTCCAAGACTCATCTTTCTTATATTAAAAATGGGGATAATTATACCTGCCATGAGATTGCTATAAAACTAAGTTAGATAAAGCCGGGTAGCACAGGGTTGAGTCAGTGTTCAATACATGACGACCGTTCCTGCTTTTTTTAACGTCTAATCTAAACCTTAGATTCAGTTCTCTTCTGATCTTTGATGTACATCATGTTTTTACATAGTTTTAATCTCTGAAATGTTTGTAACAACAAAACACTTTCACATACTTTATTTCAGTCGATCTTACTCATAGCTTCTTAGGCATCATTCTCATTTGCAGATGAAGAAATGGAGAGAGATTTCTTGACTTGCTGTTATGGGTTGAATTGGGTTCCCCCCAAATTCACATATTGAAGTCCTAACTCCCAATGTGACTCTACTTGGAGATAGGGCCTATAAAGAAGTCACTTGGTTAATTGTGGTCATAAGGGCGACTCGTGTCCTTATAAGAAGAGACACCAGAGACCTCACACTCTCTCGCCTAATCATGGGAAGAGACAGCAAAAAGGGTTCTGTCCGCAAGCCAGGAAGAAGGTCCTCACCAGAAACTGAATCTGCTGGCACCTTGATCCTCGACTTCCCAGCCTCCAGAATTGTGAGAAATGAATTTTTGTTGCTTAAGTCCCCCAGTCTAGGGTATTTGCTATAGCAGCCTGAGCTAACGAAGACATTTGCCTTGAGACTGATAGCTAAGACTCAGTTCTCCAACCCCCAACTCCCCATTTGTCCCTGACGCCAAGCTGCCCTCCATACAGTGGACTCAGGGTTCAGTCTGACTGCTTCCATTCAACTCTTTTATGTACGTCGTTTTATATAAAAGCCCGCATACTTTTCCTTTTAGAAAGCTATATTACACCAGGCATGGTGGCTCATGCCTGTAATCCCAGCACTTTGGGAGGCGGAGGCGGGAGGATTGCCTGAGCCCAGGGATTCGAGACCAGCCTGGGCAACCTGGTGAGACCTCGTCTCTACAATAAATCAAAAAATTAGCCAGGCGTGGTGGCACATACCTGTAGTTCTAGCTACTTGGAAGGCTGAGGCAGAAGGATCCCCTGAGACGAGCAGGTTGAGGCTGTGGTGGCCGTGAGTGTGCCACTGCACTCCAGACTGGGTGACTGAGTGAGACACCAACCCCCCAAAAAAAATCTTCCTGGGCCTCTCTGCCTTCATCTCTGACCAATTTCTCCATCCACCCTGACCTCCTCGTTCTTTGAACACAACAAGCATGTCCCATTCTCAGGGCCTTTGTGTGCACCGTCTCCTCTGCCTGGGATGCTCTTCCTTTGGATGGGTGTGGCTCATTCACTGACTCCCTTCGGATCTCTGCTCCACTGTAGCCATTACAGACTGACTTTCCCTGACCATGAAATCTAAGATCCATCACTTTATCTAAAGGTGTTCTCTATCGCATCACTCTGTTTCTTTTCACAGCTCTTCGTGGAAATGATACCTCGTATTATTAATTCCCTTTCCGTTATCTGCCCACCCTTCTAATATGTAAGCTCCTCTTGGGCAGGGCATTTGTTCACTGCCATATCCTTAGCATCTAGTTCTCTGCCAGATGCATGTTAGGTGATCCATACATTGGAATGGGTTTGATGGATGGATGGATGGATGGATGGATGGACGGACGGACGGATGAGGCATCCGTCGGGAGAGGTGGGGCCTGAGCATTCTCTACACCTTCTTGTTGGGTGTGTCAAGAAGGGGAAGCCCTGATGGCTCGTTTCCCATGCTGTTCTTCAGGGCTGTGTTTGTAACGATAAGCCTTAAAGGAGGAGGTAACCTCTCCCCTGGTAAAGGGCAGGCTTGCTTCCACTTACCATCAGAGGGGTGGATCCCGAGCTCAGTGTTTCTGTAACACAGCCCCCTGCCATGGAGGCATTCAACATGGGCCATTTCTGTTACCCTCATGGGAACTGGGAAACACGGGAAGCTAGTGTAAGCAAGTATGAAGCTGGTTGCAGCTTTTGCCTGAGTAATACAACTCATTGTCTATGACCCAGGAGTCTCATAACTTCTCCCGGCATCTATGAAAATAGTAACAGGGTAGCTTGTTGGCTTGCAAGTAGGGTAAAATCCCAGACTCTGCACAGTACTTGACAGGTATGTGGTTTGCTGAATTTTAAAATTACAATTAGCAATTTTTTTTGTCCCTTTTGAATTTATTTCTGTATGAACAGTGCGCTTGTTCCTTTTACATATTTTCAAATTGCACCTCAGAAATTTAATCAAGTCGCTGTTCTCTACGCCCTAGCTTTGGAGAAACAAGAGAGAGAAACTGACCAGCCTTGCTAAAATAAAATCTGTATCATTAGAAAAAATGTTTAATTGGTGTGTGATGATGTATTTTAATTGTTTTTATTTGCATTTTTTATTGGCTAAAAAGGCTGCATTTTTTCATGTGGTGTTTATTATCTATGTATTCTTGTGTAGAAGCTGTTCATTCACTTTAAATCGTTTGATAAAAGAATTTGGCTTCTCATTTTATGGATGTTTATCAATTTTAATGTATTTAGAGAGCACTTTTTCATCAGCTTGTCACAATTCTTCTGTTACTTCTCTCTTTACATTTATTCCATTGCATTTTGTTGAGTAATTTTTTTGAGTTGGGGTCTCACTCCGTCACCAAGGCTGGAGTGCAGTGGCATGACCATGGCTTACCGTAGCTTCAACTTCCTTCTGCCTCGGCCTCCCAGGTAGCTGGGACTACAGTCACACGCCATCACACCTGGCTAATTTTTTTTTTTTTTTGGTAGAGATGAGGTCTCACTGTGTTGCCCAGGCTGGTCTCAAACACCTGGTCTCACATAGTCCTCCTGCCTCAGCCTCCCAAAGTGTTGGGATTACAGGCATGAGCCACTGTGCTGGTCCTGAATTTTTATTTTACATAACGAAGCACCTTAATTCTTGTCTCTACTAATGTCTTCAATTCACTCAGCAATCGTAAATTGCTTTCCTGACCTCTAATTCTGTTATTGACATTTATGAGTTAATTAGAAGTATAATTCTTCGACCCCCTGGAGTCGCTGTTGTACATAGTAAAGGATGGTGGTTCAGCCCGCTCACCTGCATGCCGTGTGTGATCTTGTCCCGGGAAGCACAGCCCTGATTACTGAGTGTAAGGCATTGTGGTTGTATAAAGACGGCTACAGTTCCATCCTGTTCCTGGAGGCCCTTTCACCACCCAGAGCACAAAATCTATTTATCTGATAACCATAACGCCATAAAAAGTGCTAACAGCTGATTGGAAGTACTGGCAAGAGTAGCCGGCATTGCTGGGAGAGAAAAACCACCTCCAATGAGGAGGAGCAGAGAAGGCCTCTTGGAGGAGACAGTTTTGACCTGAAACTTAACTGTGGGGAGGACTTTCACTGACATGTGTGGGGAGAGGAGGAGGGAGGCACCTGGCAGGAGGAGCCTGAGCAAAGGCTTGGCGGCAAAAGAACAGCAACAATGAAACAAAACAAAAACAGCAAAGAATGATCAGCCAGTACTCAACATGGACTAGACAGTGGTTCGTTCGCTTGAGGCTTGTCAAACTTTGATTTTAAGGAAAGCGTAAGTCAAATATTTCTATCATTTTTATTCAGCGGATCCTTTCTCTTTAGTACTTCCATATATCTTCTCGAATTACCTTTTTGCTATAATTAAAAAGCATTCCATTCTTTGATATTACTGCCCTTGCGAGTTTTCCCACATGATTTTTAGGATCATTTTCTCGGTTTTGTTTTTCCTATTTGTTTACCGTTACCTCCTTTGAGAAGCTGGTCCTGATACCCATATCCACCCGGCCCCACACCTAGCGGGCATCCCTGCTGGGACAGGGCACCTGATTCTGCCTCTCTGCTAGATATCCTCAGGCAGGCTCCCTGAGAATATGGCTGGGCACCAGGCCTCTCTCAGCCTTCCCCACCATACAGCCTCCCACCCCACCTAGGGCCTGACCTGGGCTCAATAAACCTGCATGAATGAATACATGAACGAGGAAGGATATTAAGAGAACTTAAAGCCCGCTCACTGAAGACAAAGAACAGTTGAGAATGTTGAAGGATATTAGGGAAGACATCTGGTAACACAAAGAAGAAGGTAGCTAAGCATGAAACCAGGTAGAAGCAAAGAAACAGAGAAGGGAGGGAATATAAAGAGTTTTGGTTCTTTTTAAATGTTTGTAGTCAAGAATGACATTAGCACGGGATCGAGACAAACTCCTGTGTCGCACGCCCAAAATGTGTCACCTCCTCCGAATGGTCTAATTCAGCGGTTTTCAAACGTCGCCAGGCATCAGAGACACCTGGATATCTGGTTAAAATACAGATTGCTGGACCCACCTCCAGAGTAAGGTCTGGGCTGGAGGCCCAGCTTGCATTTCTAATGAATACCCAGGGGCTGTGCTTTGAGAACCACTGGTATAAAGTAGGGTTCTTGGTCATTCTGTCCACTTTCCATTTCCCTTATGTAACCTGTTAATCCTCACCAGTTGCTGAACACTGCTGTTAGCACACTATATAAATGAACACATTCAATTTTCACAACAGTTTTTGAGATACTGTGGGGTAAATGCAGGACATATGCTTCCCTCCCCTGCTGATGACTGTTCCCCAATCAGGAGAATGGCCCCTGGCCAAGACCCTCTGTGCCTGGCTACAATGCCCTCAGAGCCATGCACGCCTGCCTACTCAAGGCAGTTACTAAGTAAATATCATTGGTCCTGCTTCTTCACACATAATGCTGTTATTTGTGTCTTGCTCCCTTTCGCACACTGGGGGTATATAATCTCTCCCCATGTCTACTGGGGTGCAGACAGCTTTGTACCAACCGGCTGCCATCAGTTCCTCCTGTAAGTCTTAATAAACCCATGTCTTTACCAACCTGTCCTCCAGGTGGCTTCTTCAGAATAGGTAAACTTTACGGCACCCTGTCTGATTTGGGGATCTCACGATACAAATACGCTTGTCACCTCCATTTTACACCTGAAGAAAGAAACGAGAGAAACTAAGTCATAACACCCAAATCTTGTGGCCAATTAAACTCTAAAGTCTGTCTGATCATAAGAGGCACTTTAAAAGCTGTAAAGAAGCCAAACCAGGTCTGACTATCAGCCGTGGACCTTGCATAAGCTACTTACCTCCATCTGCCTCCATGACTTATGAAATAAGGAGTATAACAGCACATATTTCCCCAGAGTTGACGGAAGGAATAAAAGAATTCACACATGCTAGTATTATGATCTGAAATGTATATGATCCTTAGGGGTCTACCCTCCCAACTAAACATCAATTTCATGAGGGCAAGAAGTTGTCCTGTTGATGGCTGGGACCCCAACTAGAACAAAAGCAGGCACAATAGACTTCTTTTTTTTTTTTTTTTGAATTGGAGTCTCACTCTGTCGCCCAGACCGGAGTGCAGTGGCCACTCCCGGCTACTGCAGCCTCGACCTGCTGGGCTCCGGCGATCCTTCTGCCTCAGCCTTCCAAGTAGCTGGAACTACAGGTGCGCGCTACCACGCCCGGCTCATTTTTTGGTTTATTGTAGAGATGAGGTCTCGCCAAGTTGCCCAGGTGGATCTCGAACCCGCGGGTACAGGCAATCCACTCACCTCAGCTTCACAAGGCGCAGGATTACAGGCTGAGCCACCGAGCCCACCTCACAATAGACTTCTAATGAACATATCTTGTGCTGTCTTTTCCCAGGTAATCTTTTCTTTTTAGATCAAGAGATTTAACCTTTATTATATTTGCGTACGAACTTCTAAATGCCTTTACTATCTCCACTTGGGTCAGGGTTTCTTTCAACTTAAGCACTACTGACATTTGGGACTGAATAATTCTTTGCTGCAGGATCCTCTTCTGCATTGTAGGATGTTTAGTGGCATCGTTGGCTTCTACCCTCTAGATGCCAGTATTGAACCTCCAGCATGACAACCAAAAATGTCTCCAGACATTGTCCCCGGGGACAGAATTGCCCCTGTCCAGAACCGCTTATTTAGGTAATTCAGATGTCTCCAGCTGGCGTGTCTTCTCTCAAATGTCCTCTTCGACCACAGGAAGTCTTAATCCTACCAGGTTCGCCTCCTGTGACTTCTCAAAGAAGGATCTATAGCATAGGCATGGGTCTTGCATGTGATAACCAAAGTTACACAAAGAATCAGAGAAAACCACTGAGTACTGGATTTGGCTGCTCCAAATCTCCCTATTGCAAGGGTTAAACATCTACCCCAACACAAGGGCCCTTGAGGATTTCTCTCCCCTCTGGAGTTCGAGCCTCAGTCCCTCAGTTCTCCCAATCCCAGCCCATTTCCCAGGTGTCTGGAGCCTGGAATGTCTTCTCCCATCAGAAATTTGTTTCTTCCTAAGGTCTTGCCTCAGTCCCTCTTCTCACCTAGACAATGACAAAACCCCCAAAAAGGTACATTTCCTGAAGACAGAGTTAGTCAATCTGCCATAACATCTGGCGTGAAGTTTTCAAAAGAAAGCATGAGACGAAGACATGCATCTCTGTCCTTCCTGCTCCATCACAGCTCCATTCTCCACGGAAGGTTAAGTTCTTGGACAAGAATGCTTGTGCATGCGCACCTACACACAGGCACATACGTATGCACACATCTAGACACAAACACACACATACCTTCACACACCTATACGCTTGCACACACACACACTTACATCCCTTGAGAACAAACAAAAAACTTTTTAGGGATCATATAATCTAAGTCCACATTTAGAGAACTTATTTTTTTCCTCTAATGTGACCATTTTGAACGCAGAGACGCATGCCACATAGAGTGACATGCTTTCTTATGTGGCCAAGCAGCCTGGTTTACCCTCCTTGCTGTTTCAGAACCTTTCTGTTCCATCTGTTCCAGAAAGGATTGCTGCTTTGCCTTGGCATAACCAAAAGGAACTGCTTGGCATCAAAGGTGAAATGCAGACCTCTATCTCTACAAAACCCAAAAGCTGCCTGCAACTTTTTTTTTTTTCCTTTGGTGAGTTGGAGTCTCACTTTGTTGCCCAGACTGGAGTGCAGTGGCACGCTCACGGCCACCCCAGTGTCTACCTGCTGGGCTCCGGCAATCATTCCACCTCAGCCTCCCAAGTGGCCAGAATTACAGGTGTGCATTGCCATGCATGACTAATTTTTTTGATTTATTGTAGAGACAAAGTCTCACCAAGTTGCCCAGGCTGGTCTCAAACCCTCAGGCTCAGGCAATCCACTCGCCTTGGCCTCCCAAAGTGCTGGGATTACAGGCTGAGCCACCGAGCCTGGCCACTGCCTGCAACTTTAAAATAATCATCTTTTTTCATCAGCCACTGCTCGCCCCCATCAAGGTTTTAGAAAATCACACGGGGGAAAAGAAACCAGAGTTATATCCACACAAAAACCTGCACATGGTTGTTTATAACAGCTTATTCACAATTGCATAATTGCCAAAACTTGGAAGCAGCCAAGAAAAAAAAATTCACGTCATCCAGTCCCAGCCACGTACCCCATTATATCTATAGCTGGAGACAAATGGAATTATGCCCTCTACACGGTGCCATGTGCCATAGTGTCACCTGCCTTTGTAATACATTTTAACCCCATTCCTTCAATTGTTTTACACTGAAATTTAATAATTAAAAGCATACTCTTCTCCTATACTATAAACGACTATTCTTGGTACTCAACCAAAATCAAGAGAGTTTTGCTCTCATGTGGGAAAATTGACCCGGCTTGGTGTTGTTCCTAGCCTCCTCACCTCTGTGGATTTGCTTTAGAATAAAAGTGGGTGGAAATACTTTCTCCAGATAAGCAACGGGCTTATCCCCAACCCACTACCAAAGCAAGGTTAATGATCAGATGGAGATAGGGAAAAGAAAACGCCTTCAAGGAAATGCCTAGGCATAATGGGCATTTGTTTTTCCTACTGTGTGTGGGTGTTGGAGCTAATTTGTTTGCCAGAATGTGGGGTGAGGTAGTGCCTCAGAGTAATTGTTCCTCCTACTACTCTTGCGGTTTTAATGAGCAGATGGGCGCCTTCCCCCACCACCTTGCCCGCTGCTTTCTTTCACATGACCAGAGGTAGTTATTTATTTATTTTCTAAAACACTTCTGTGCCTTCAAACCTCAGCTCTTAAAAATGCCTCCTTTCTCATGAAAAGACCTTGGACAAAGACCCTTGGTCAAGAACTGAAAGTTTCCCAGAGTCAATGAGGATAATAAATAATAACCGATGTCTGCCAGGACCCTGCACAAACAGGTCACATCCCTGGGTGGATTTCCAGTGGCTTTGCCTGGTTTGATGTCGTCGCTGGCTTATTTTTCTACCTCTTGGGCTCCTTCCCTCTCCTATCAGTAGGGGGTGGGGGATAGAGGCCGAATAAAGTGAGGGGCAAGAGGGAAGAGGGTGTGTATCTCAGCCGATCCTTTCAGCAATTTTTTCTTTTTTTTGAGTTGGAGTCTCAATCTGTCACCCAGGCTGGAGTACGGTGGCATGCTCATGGCTACTGCAGTATCGACTTGCTGGGCTCAGGTGATCCTTCCGCCTCAATCTTCCAAGCAGCTGGAACCTCAGGCACGTGCCACCATGCCCAACAATTGTTTATTTATTTATTGTAGAGACAAGGTCTTACCAAGTTG
Source organism: Tarsius wallacei (assembly GCA_963574415.1). Classification (NCBI taxonomy): domain Eukaryota; kingdom Metazoa; phylum Chordata; class Mammalia; order Primates; family Tarsiidae; genus Tarsius; species Tarsius wallacei. The sequence goes on from CAUYQG010243448.1 coordinate 10,617, forward strand.
CCCAGACAGGTCTCGAATGCCTGAGCCCAGGCAATCCTCTTGCCTCCGCCTCCTAAAGTGCTGGGATTACAGGCGTGAGCCACTGAGCCGGCCTCCTTTCTGCATTTTAGAGAAAAGCATGAACTATTTTCAAAAAGGTGTGAGTTTAAGTATAGATTCTAAGAATAATCCCTCACTCACTATCCTGCTTCACACTCCAGTGTGAAAACACCAGTTCTGCCCAAGATCCCTGAGGCAGAAGGTATTCTGATTTCTGGAAGGCCTAGATTTTCATTCCATCCCCCGGGAAGTTTCTGAAATGAACTCAAATTCTCCAGGGGCAGAGAAGGGCCGTGGTGAGCCCTGTTTCCCTGGCGTGCTGACTGGCAACTCTAAACTAACTTCGGAGTTGGGAAGGAGGGGAGGACACTTCCAAGTCGCCCAGATCTCACCAGCCCTTCTCCGTCTCTGCCTCTTGCTGTCTTCTCCTTGCCTCTCCTCTCTAGTTTTGATCTTTCTCTGACCAGAGTTTGATTCCCTGTGGGTGGTAGGAAAGAGCCGTTATGATGCCTCCTCCTCAGAGTGGCTTTGATGTTCATAATTTCCGATTCCAGCACATTCCAGGCACACTCTTTATCTCACAAAATCGGAACTTTTTTTCCTAGGCTTTATAGAAAGTCTGGTCTCTGGATGCTCTGCCTCTAGGCAAACTTAACTTTTTTCTTTACAAATCCTGCTTGTGTGCTGGATGATTTTCCAACCGTTACATCTTGCTTTTAAAAGGTCTCTAAGGGCCGGGCACAGTGGCTCAGCCTGTAATCCCAGTAGTTTGGGAGGCCGAGGCGAAGGGATTGCCTGAGCCCGCAGGTTCGAGACCAGCCTGGGCAACTTGGCGAGACCTCGTCTCTACAACAAATCTAAAAAATTAGCCGGGCGTGGTAGTGCGCGCCTGTAGTTCCAGCCACTTGGAAGGCTGAGGCGGAAGGATCGCCGGAGCCCAGCAGGTCGATGCTGGGGTGGTCATGAGCGTGTCACTGCACTCCAGACTGGGCGACAGAATGAGACTACAACTCAAAAAAAAAAAAAAAAAAAGGTCTCTAAGGGTTATGGAGAAAACCGAGAAGACTTGCAAGGTTCTCGCTCTTTGTTTCACTTCCACTTTTCCTTCAGCATCTCCACTAACTCACCCAGCACAGGTGTGACCCGAGGCTGGGTTTGCTGACTCCAAGTGCAAAAAGAAAGGGCACTCTGGAGCCCCAGCAGCTTGGGTGCACATGCCAGCTCGCTCGCCACCATGGAGTGCCTTGCACACTGCTCCCGTGACCTCCGTGCAGCCCGCCTCCCTCCCTCCTATGGGAAGTGACTGCCTTGTCACGTCCGACTCCAAATGAGACCGGACAAGCGAATGTGATGGACACTGTCCCCCCTTTCCTCCTCTTCCTCCATTCTCCTCCCTGTCTTTCCTGCTCTCTCTCTCTTTTTTTTTTTTTGAGTTGGAGTCTCACTCTGTCACCCAGACTGGAGTGCAGTGGCCGCTCCCCGCCACCACAGCCCCGACCCGCTGGGCTCCGGCGATCCTTCCGCCTCAGCCTTCCAAGTAGCTGGAACTACAGGCGTGCGCTTCCACACCCGGCTAATTTTTGATTTATTGTAGAGATGAGGTCTCGCCAAGTTGCCCAGGCGGGTCTCGAACCCGCGGGCTCAGGCAATCTACTCACCTCGGCCTCCCAAAGCGTAGGATTACAGGCTGAGCCACCGAGCCCGGCCTCCTGCTCTCTTTTTTAGGCCATCCAAGTTGACACCCAAATCCTCCAACACGGGGTAGAAAGGCTTAGACCCCCACTGAGACTCAAAGGGTTGGATCCGCTTCAGAATCCCCCAGTGGGGTTGGCCGTGGCTCTTGGGCTTTTGTTGAAACTCCATTATGATTTAGCTTCTCCTTTGGCCCAAACCTTCCTCCACTTTCTGTGGGTGATATTTATCCCCCTAAGGACCCACCCCAGTAAACTTCCTGCATACTAACCCCCATCTCAGTATTTGTGTTCTTGGGAACCTGACCTGCAAGAACCATGATGAGGTAGAAAGCAGAAGACACAACTGGACGGACAAAAGAAATGCACATTAAACAGGTCAATAGCAACACAAGATGGTGACTCATGAACAGTCGTGATCTACACTCCAATAACACATTCCGGGGGAAAAAAAACCAATGGGGGACAGTGGTCAGGGGAGGCTTTCCGGAGGAGGTGAAGTGAGAGCTGGGACTTGTCCAGGGGTAGGAGGATTTTAAAAGGAGGAGAAACTATGTGGGGTGCTTTAGGAAAAGGGAATTGCTTAAGCAATTTGAGAATGAGACCCCTCATTTGTGATACGGTGGGTTCTATGTGGACGAAATAGAACTAGATAGTAGTGGGTAGACTTGTAGGAACTTTGACAGCCAGTGGAGATGTTTGTGCATGCACAAACAATGAGGAAGCACGTTGGAGCAGAAGAGGACATGCTGCATCTCATTAAGGTGGAGGTGATGCTGAATAATTGTTTGGGCTGGGCAGGCGGCCATTTCGGCATCATACTTGATACCACTAGTTGACAAGTCTCTCCTAATTTTACCTATTACAAAGTTTTACTGTTTTTTTTTTTTTAATTTTGTCATAAATTAGAACAGTGACTTGCGTTCCACAGCATGCTTAGCTGTTTTATGAACTGCTGATGGTTCCACTGCCATTATGCTCTCCCCTTCCTGGGATGCTGACACTTTCTGGCGGGAGTTTGAGAGAGGGTACCTGGGCCGCACCATCGTGTCTGCCCCCCTGGGTTTGTGTGCTTAGGAGTGTTATTTTACCCACAGTCTAGATAATGGGTTAGTGTTAGGACAAAATTGAAGGAAGGAAATTGAAGGTTGGGTGCAATTTCACGAATCCAGGTGGGGAAGGAGCTTGGACTCGGGTGGGGACAAAGGGGAAGGACAAGAACAAGCAGTGTGAGGGAACTGGCCAGATGAGTTGGAATTGCCCAAGAGATTTCCGTTCTGCCTGGCTCTGATTTTGGAAACAGGGAAGATGGAGGAAGGGGTGGAGAGCTGGAATTTGAGGCTCTTGGAGACTGCGGAACCCCATCCCTCGGATGTATACAAACTGCTGTCACTGGGAAGCTCCAGCACATACCCATTTCTTTCTCTATTTAGGGGGGAAGTGAACGGACCTTGATAAGGAAGTCAGGCTGCCTCACTCGGACTTTCCTCCTTACTAAGGCAAACGGTTTGCATTGAGTCATCAACTGTCGCCTAACTTGTTGTGTCCAAAGGGTGTGAATGGGGCTTGGAATCCGGTGTGTGACCAGGACTCAGGCCATATCAGAACTGCCTTCAGTTGGAGGGTGTCTAGACCCTATGGGACAAGAGCCAGCAGCCTTGATGTTCATGTTAGCATGTTAGCCTCTTTTCCTTCCTTTGCCTTGGGCAGCAGGAGGCTTGGACCCATATTTAGTTTGTTTAATTTTTTTCTGGTGAGAATATATATATGTATGTAACATCCTATTTGCTATTTTAAACCTTAGTTGTAATACAGTGGCATTAATTACATTCACAACATGTGTGACCATCACCACTACGTCCAAACTTTTTTACCACCTCAAACAAAAACTCTATTAATCATTCAGCAATAACTCCCTATTTTCTCTTCCCCCAGTCCCTGGTAACCTCTAATTTACTTTATTTTTCTATGAGTTTTGCCTATGCTAGATACTTCATTTAAATGAAATTGTATAACATTTGTCCTTTTACATCTGGCTATTTACACTTAGCATATGGTGTTTTCAAGGTTCACCCATCTTGTAGTATGTGCCAGATTCCATTCTTTTCATGGCTGAATAATCTTCATTTGAAATATATAAGCTGCATTTTGTTTACTCATTCATCTGTTGATAGACACTTGGGTCATGTACATCTTTTGACTATTGTGGATAGTGTTGTAATGAACACAGGCATACAAGTATCTGAGTCTGTCATTTCCTTTGGAGTGGAATTGCTGGGTCTTGTGGTAATTCTATGTTTAACATATTGAGGAGTCAATATTTTCTCTTCTTTTGTTTATTTATTTACTTTTTTATTTTAAAGATGTGGGGTACAATTCAGGGCTAGGTATACAAATATTCATTATGCAGGTACCCTGGTTGATAAGGTGTGCCCCTCCCTTCCCCTGGCAGTTTCCCACCACTGCCAACCCCTTTCTTATAGCATTATGATAATTATTCAAGGTCCACTTATGAGTGAGAACGTATGATACTCTGTTCTTTGTTTCTGTGATAGATCACTGAGTATGATAGACTCCAAATCCATCCAAGTTGCTGCAAAGTCCATATGTCTGTCCTTCTTTATGGCTGCATAATATTCCATTGTATATATGTACCACATTTGTTTAATCCAGTCCAGCTTCGATGGGCAGCATGGTTGGATCCATGTGTTTGCTGTTGTGAATAGAGCTGCAACAAATGTGTGTGAAGGTATCTTTTTTGTAGAATGATTTGAGTTTCTCTGGGTATATTCCCAATAGGGGAATTGCTGGGTCATATGGAAGGTCAATTTCTAGCTCTTTCAGAAATCACCACTGTCTTCTAAAGAGGTTGCTCTGTTTGCATTCCCACCAGCAGTGTAGAAGCGTGAGGAGTCAATATTTTCCACAGTGACTGCACCATTTCATACTCCCCAGAAATGTATGAGGGTTACAATTTCATCACATCCTTGCTAACGCTAGCTCTTTTCTGTTTTTGTTTTGTTGTTGTGTTTTGTTGCTGTTTTGAATTATAGTCATTCTAGTAGGTATGAAGTGTTATCTCAGTGGCTTATATGTAATTCTTCATTGCAGAAATTATTTTTGCATGTATCTTTCCCTTTGCTGTAAATGTATAAACTAGCTCTATTTTCATTGTCTTATTTTTTTTCATTGTAAATCTTTTTGGAAATAGGTGAATTTTAAATCATGCATGAAGAAATAAAAAAATGACAAGAAGACTTAAGTAGACATAAGCTGCTTTAAAGGAGCTCATATTTTGTGTTATGAAGCTGTATAACCATGTTGTTTTTTACCTCCCAGATGATCTTGTCATGGAAGATTTTCTTGTTTCCTCTGCTTTTGTTTTTTGAGTTTCTTGTCTTTGCCTGTACGGTTCAGTGGAGATTTCTCTGTTTCTTGAGCCATCTGACAGTTGAACTCATCTAGTCAAAAGAGATGCTAGTCCTTACTGTCTTTTTTGAGTAACATTTATATTCTGTTAGCAAGACATGAAACTCCCAGTCTCCTAGTGTTCTTTATTGAGGGTGAAATGAGACAGGTGATGGAAGTCACAACTAGCCCCACCCCTCACCCTGTCATGGTTGACTCCAAGACAAATTCTGGAAATTCTCTCTGTTGTTTTTAAAAAACTTTCCCAGGGCCGGGTGCAGTGGCTCAAGCCTGCAATCCCAGCACTTTGGGAGGCCGAGGTGAGAGGATTGCCCAATCTCAGGGGTTCGAGACCAGCCTTGGCAACTGGGTGAGACCTCGTCTCTACAATAAATCAAAAAATAAGTCGGGCGTGGTCGCACGTGCCTGTAGTGCCGGCTACTTGGAAGACTGAGGCAGAAGGATTGCCTAAACCCAGCACATCGAGCTGTGGTGGCCGTGAGCATGCCACTGTACTTCTGCCTGGGTGACAGATTGAGACTCCAACTAAAAAAAAAAAAAAAAAGACCCCAAAACTTTCCCAGCTAACTACTAACCATTATTTGCATTACTGACTTCAGGAAGAGCTAACAGCAGTTAATCACAGTGGAAAATGAGGCTTAATTCTCTTTTCTAAGTGGCTTGAGTGTGAAATAGGAGAAGAGACAAGAGAACCTCTGGGTGTTCTTTCTGAATCCAAAAATTATGACCGGGTGCAGTGGCTCACACCTGTAATCCCAGCACTTTGGGAGGCCAAGTCGGGTGGATTTCTTGAGCCCAGGAGTTTGAGACAAGTCTGGGTAACACAGTGAGACCTCATCTCCACAAAATAAAAAATAAAAAAATAAGCTGGGCATGGTAGCACGCACCTGTAGACCCAGCTACTTGGGAAGCTGAGGTGGAAGGATGGCCTGAGGCCAGGAGGTCAAGACTGTGGTGAGACAGGGTCATGTCACTGCATTCCAGCCTGGGCACCGGAGTGAGACCCTGACTAAAATAAAATAAAATAAAATAAAAATTTATGTTTGCATGTAGAACAAGCATTTGACAAATTCAACAGCATTTCAAGACAAAATATTTTATAAACTAGGACTAAAAGGAAATTTCTTTGACAGAGTAAAGAACTAATATATATATGTGTGTGTGTGTGTGTGTATATATATATATATACATATATATATATATATATATATGTATATATCCCACAGCTAACATCATATTCAATGGTTAAAAGACTGAAAGCTTTCTTTCTAAGACCAGGAACAAGACCTGGATGCCCACTTTTGTTACTTCTGTTAAGCACAGTGATAGCCACAGCAATTAAGCAAGAAAAAGAAATAAAAGGCATTCACATTGGGAAGAAAGAAATAAAACTATCTTTATTGGCAGATGACACACTATTATATGTAGAAAACACTAAAGAATCCACAAAAAAAATCATTAGAGCTAATTAATTCAGCAAAGTTGTGGGACACAAGATCAACACTTAAAAATGAACTGTATTTCTATAGATATACAATGAGCAACCCCAAAAGAAAATTAAGAAACAATTCTACTTATAATACTATCAAAAGAATAAATTTAACTGAAGAGATGCAAGACTTCTAAGTAAAAACTAAAAAATATTTTTGATAGAAATAGATCTAAAAAGGTCTAAATCAATAACAAGGTGTGGTATTCATTCACTAGAAGACTATTTCATTTTATTTCATTTGAACAGGGTCTTGCTTTGTTGCCCAGGTTGGAGTGCAGTGGCACAATCTTGGGTCACCACAGCCTCCACCTCCTGGGCTCAAGTGCTCTTCTTCCACCAGCTTTCCAAGTAGCTGGTACCACAGGACATGCCACCAAACTTGCCTAATTTAAAAAAAAAAATTTGTAGAGATGAGGTCTCACTGTGTTATCCAGGCTGGTCTCGAACTCCTGGACCCAAGCAATCATCCTCCCGCTTCTGCCTCCCAAAGTTCTGGGATTACAGGCATGAGTCACCGCATCTGGCCAACAATACTATTAAGATATCAATATACCCTAAAGCAATGTAAAGATTCAGTGCCACCTGTATCAAAACGTCAACAGTCTTTTTTTTTTTTTTTTCAGAAATGGAAAAATCAATTTTAAGTCACAAGTCTTAAAAACCTGGACTAGCCAAAACAATTTTGAAAGAGAAAAATAATACTGAATGGCTCAAATCTACCAGGTTCAACTACAAAGCTACAGTCATCAAGGCAGTATGTACTGGCATCAGGATAGACATATAGAGCAATGGAATAGAATTGAGAGTCTAGAGATAAATTCAAATATGAATGACCGATTGATTTTGAACAACGGTGCCAAGACGACTTAATGGGGGAAAAGAACACTTTCCTCACCAAATAGTTGTGTGACAAATGGATATTCGCATGTAAAAGAATGCTGTTAGACTCTTTCCACACACCATAGCAGAAATTAACTCAAAGTGTGTTAAAGGTAAGAGCTAAAACTATAAAACTCTCAGAAGACAGCATAGAGGAAAATCTTTTATGACCTTGGCCTTTGCAATAGTTTCTTAAATATGATTCCAAAGGCACAAGTAACAGAAGAAAAAAGAGATAACTTGGGCTTGATAAAAATTTTAAACTTTTGTACATCAAAGGACACTGGTAAGAAACTAAAAAGATAACCCACAGAATGGAAAACCGTATTTGCACGTTACATGTTTGATAAGTTATATAGTCAAATATGTAATTTGCAAATATGTTATATACTTATCAAAGTATATACTTATATAGTTAATACTTATTAAAGTATATAACTTATCAAATATGTAAGAAAAATTTTCAGCACAATAATGACAAAAATTTTGTTTAGGTGGGGTGCGGTGGCTTATGCCTATAATCCCAGCACTTTGGGAGGCCAAAGTGAGAGGATTGCCTAAGCCCAGGAGTTCGAGACCAGCCTGGGCAACTTTGTGAGACCTCATCCCTACAATAAATAAAAAATTAGCCAGGCATGATGGCATGCACCTGTAGTTCCAGCTACTTGGAAGGCTGAGGCAGAAGGATCAGCAGGTCGATGCTGGGGTGGCCATGAGCATGCCACTGCACTCCAGCCTGGGCGATGGAGTGAGACTCCAAAAGAGAAAAAAAATTTGTTTAAAGGGCAAAGGATCTGAATAAACATTTCTTCAAAGAATATAGACAAATGGCCATCAAACACTTTTAGATGCTAAATGATGTTAGTCATCAGGGAAATGAAAATCAAAACCACAACGAAGTACCATTTTACACCTACTAGCATGGCTATAATAAGAAAAATGAAAAATATCAAGTGTTAGCAAGGGTGCAAAGAAATTGGAACCCTTATGGACTGGAATGCAAAATGGTGCAGTGTCTGTGGAAAACTGCTTGGTGGTTCCTCAGTAAGCTAAACTTAGAATTGCCATATGACCCAACAATTCCACTTCTAGTTTTATACTCCAGAGAATCGAAAAACATGTGCGTGAATGTTTATGGTAGCTACATTCGTAATGACCAAAAGGTGGATGCCACCCATGTACCCATCAACAGAGGAATGGATAAATGACCCATGGTATATCCACAGAAAGGAATGTAATTCAGCTTTAAAAAGGGATGAAATACTGATATATGCTACAACATGGATGAACCTTGAAGGCATTATGGTAAATGAAAGAGAACACATGCAAAAGATCACATACTGTATGATTTTATTTATGTGAACTGTCCAGAGCAGGCACATTTATAAAGAGAGAAATTACATGAGTGGTTGCCAGCAGCTGAGTGCAGGGGAAAATGGGGACTGATGACAGGTACAGCAGTTCCCTTTGTCAGTATCTTTAAGTAATATGTTCCATGACCCCCAGTGGATGCCTGAAATCACAAATAATACTGAACCCTATGTATATACTATGTTTTTCTTACACATACACACCCATGGTAAGGTTTAATTTCTTTTTTCTTTTTTTTTTTTTGAGTCAGAATCTCACTCTGTCGCCTAGACTGGAGTGCAGCGGCACACTCACGGCTACTGCAGCCCCGACCTGCTGGGCTCAGGCGTTCCTCCACCTCAGACTTCCAAGTAGCTGGAATTACAGGCACGCACCACCACGCCCCGCTAATTTTTTGATTTATTGTCTCACCAAGTTGCCCAAGCTGGTGTCAAACCCGTGGGCTCAGGCAATCCTCTCACCTCAGCCTCCCAAAGTGCTGGGATTATAGGCGTGAGCCACCGCACCCGGCTGTAAAGTTTAATTTCTAAATGAGGCACAGCAAGAGACTAAAAACAACAAGATAGGACAATTATAACAATATATTATAATAAAAGTTACGTGAATATGGCATATCTCTCATTGGTAACTGAAACTGGAAAGTGAAACAGTGAAAAGGGGTCTACCATACAGATCTCTTTCTGAGATAGTAAAAATGTTCAACAATTATTGTGATGGCTGCACAACTCTGTGGATATGTGTAAAATCATTAAATTTATACCTTTTAAATGGGCAAATTATGTAGTATGTGAATTATATCTCAATAAAGCTACTCATCAAAAGTTACCCCAAGAAAGAAAAGAAAAGAAAAAGGAGGTTGAGGTGTGGAAATCACATGAGCCCAGGAGTTCACAGACCAGCCTAGACAACATAGTGAGACATCGTCTCCATAAAGAAATCAAAAAATTAGCTGGGCATGGTGGCCCGTGCCTGTAGTTCCAGCTACTTGAAAGGCTGAGGTGGAAGGATTGTCTAAGCCCTGGAGGTCAAGGCCGCAGTGAGCTGTGATCATGCCACTGCACTCCAGTCTGGGCAACACAGTGAGATCCTGACTCCAAAAAAACAACAAAAGAGACAGACACGGGGCGGTGGGTGGGGGAGAGAGAGAATGAGAATGTTCACAGAGGTTAGCCTGCCCTCCCTTTGGGTCTTAGGGCAGCCCCTGGCGCACACTCACCGTAGGGTGGGGAGCCACCCAGTTTCCACTGTTCTCACATCAGCCCCTGTGGGCTATTTTGGGTTCCAGGGGCCTATTTTGGGTTCTCCTGTTCCAGGCTCATCAGTGGCTACACGACTTCCCTCCGCCTCCTCCGCTCATTGCTGTTGCCGGTAACAAGGAGGACTTGTGGCTGCTGGGTGCTTTGTCCCACCCGCTTGTATCTTCCAATTCAAGGTGACACTTTTGTTGTAAATGTTACCCATAGTTTTTTTAGTTTCTCCGTTTTCGTGGGGACACTCGGAAAGATCCAAACGTTCTTCCAGTATGGCTGCCGCCATCTTCCCAGAATTCCCACGGGAGACCTTTGCAAAATACCCCTTTTGGATGCTAGTTTCAAATATTTCCCCCCAATTAGCATTTGTCTTTTGTTGTCTGAGCAGCTCGGATGGGTGAGGGGACATGAAGAAATGGGGGAACTTGGGGGTGACATGCAGCCTGGCCGCCCACACTGTGTTCTGTGAGCTGGAAGCAGCACTTTCTGATTGCCCAGGGAGTTCATCTTCCCCCAGTTAACAGCCCTGAAGTTCTAGAAAGCGATTAGGCTTTCTCAGGTTGCTATTAGTATTTTCTCCTGGGCTTGTTCAGGGGTACAATTCAGTTCACCTATTGCTCAGAAAATATTGCTATGGTAACCTATTCTGGCATGTAAAGCAGTTACCTAGAGTTAAAGAAAAAGAAGTTGGACTAAAAACCTGAGTACTCTCTCCATTTATTACCCAAAGGCGCTTGAAAGACTTAAGGACAACAAACAAAGGTAGGTATATTGCTGCACTCCAACCATGACAGAGGAGAAAGGGTTGGATCCAGCTGGAATTATCAGAGGACAATTCTTTAAAGCAGGGAATGTTGGGAAATTCAATTCCTTGCCACACTGGGGTTGGCAGAATAGTGTAATGAGAGACTTCCAGATGTCTAATTTGGGCTCAAAACATAACTTGTCTCCTAGTTTGTGTGAGTCCTGTGGAGTTCCACTAAAATCTAAACCCAAGTTCCCATTGCTGCGAAACCCCATCCTTTGGCTCCATGCAGAAGCCCAGTTTTTCTCTTTTCCTAATGATTGACCGGAATCTTGAGCAATGTGCTCATGTCCTAGTGAGTCTTCTGACTGGAAGTGGGGAAAGGATGCTGTATTAGTTTCCTATTGCTGCTATAACAACTTACCACAAGCTTCGTGGTGTAAAGCAACAAAAATGTATTATCTCACAATGATCAGAAGTCAGAAGCTGGGTCTCCCTGAGCTAACATCAAGGTACCAGCAAAGCCAAGTTCCTCGTGGAGGCTCCCAGGAGAGTCTGTCCTTACTGCCTGCTACATTTCTTGACTCAAAGCCCTCTCCTCCGTTTTCTAAGTCAGCTGTTCAGTCTCTTCAACTATCTCTATGATTCTGTGACCTTGGCTTCGGTTGTCACAGCGCCTTCTTTGATTCTTGACCCTTTTGCCTCCCTCTCTTAGGGCACTTATGTTTACCTTGGGCCCATCTGGGTAACCCAGGATAATCCCCATCTCAAAGCCATTTACTTAATTAATCACATTTGCAAAGTTGTTGTTGCCATATAAGGTAATATAGCCGAGGTTTCTGGGGATTAGGATGTGGACGCCACAAAGAGGCTATTAATCGGTCTACCACAGACCCCAACAGCTCTCTGGTGTGTTCGTCCTAACTAAAACCTGGTCTTCTCGTGCAGGTTTCTGCAGGGCTGGCGCCAAGTGAGCTAGAATGCTGCCCTGCTCCTTCAAGCCAAAGATGCTCAGAGTGACTCTGACAAAACAAACACTCGTTAATCAGAGTGGCTCTTATGAAACAAACACTGCTTTCCTGGGCCATACCAGCACCCCTTCACCTAGACAGGTTGGCAGTCAACAACCATTTTTAAACAGAAAACACAGCCATAAAATCAGTATTCAATTGCCCAAAACACCACCTCTGTGAAGGACACCATGTGGCTGCTATACAGGAATCCTGACCACCCCGTCTTTGCATCAGTCACTGTACACCCAAAGTCTTGAGTGGGACATCCATATGACAGAGCCAGGGTCTCAGGCTCTGCAGGGGAGCAGGAAGGAGGATCTTTCCAGGATGGATCTTGAATGGGAGTAGGACATAGCCATCCCCCCAAAGTTACATATTGTAGGTAGGTAGGTCCCTCACCCAACTATCCTATTGGGATTAGATCTGCATGTGAGCCAGTCAGATAAGTGCACATATACACACACCAGAGAAAACAAAGCTTAGACAAGATAAAACTGTATTATATGTCACATAAAGTGTGAGGTAGGGAGTTTAGTGAGGATATGGTGGCTCCAGAATCATCAGGTACTCAAGTTCCTTCTGTCTGGTGTGTTACCATATTCAGCACGCAACCTCATAGTCCAAGATGGCTGCACCCACTCCAGACATCCTTTCTGCTTTCCACCCAGAAAGATGAAAGTGACACAGTGAGAAAACAACATAAGGGACTACTTGTCAGAGGTTGTGCTTGATACTTCTGCCATTGGCTAGAACTTAGTTACATGGCTGCACTCAGGTAAAAAGGAGAGTGGACCAGGTTGTCTTTTTCTGGGCAGCCATGCGCCTAGCTAAAAGCAAGGGCTCTGTAACTGAGGAGACTAGACGTCAGGGGAAAACTAGCATTTTTGAAACACCCTCAAATAAAAGAGGGGTCTGATTCCTACTATTTTTCCTTCTTTCCTAAAAAATTGACAAAATGGTGGCTTCTATGTCAGTTTATTATCTTGCGTCTCCTCCTATTTGTAGACCATGTGTTTTATTCTATTTCTTCCTCCCCGACTTTATCAGTGAAGGGACCCTGGTTGCAAGTAATGAAAAGTAACTAAGGGAAAAATAAAACTAGAAAGCGATCACAGAATCAAATGGAAGGCTTGAGAACCTTGGCTTAGAGAACTCAGAAAGCAGGCAGGGTCTGGATTCCGTATAACTAGTATGGCTGCGTGATGGCTCTAATTGTCTTGCTCCAAATTCTCTTCCGACTTGTCTGGCAGAATGCTCAACACCGACTTACTCCAAACTAAGTTTCTCTTCTTCCTCCTAAGTCAGCACTGCCTTTTCTGTTCAATCCCTTCTTACTGAACTCGTGTTCTGCCTGCTCGGCAAGAAGAGAACAAAGATAAGTAAGATTCAGTCCAGGTCCCCAAGGATGGTCTTGAGCAGCGTTTCTCAGCCTTGGCACTACTGACACTTGAGGTTGGATCCCCTGGGCTGTCGTGTGCACAGCAGGATATTGAACAGCATTCTTGGTCTCTACCTACTAGATGCTGGTAGCATTCTCTTCCCAGTTGGGACAATTAAAAATGTCTCCAGACATTGCCAAATGTGCCCAGCGGAGCAACGCTGACCTCGGTTGGGAACTGCTGGTTTAGATGCAGAGACAAAAGGTACAGAAAGAGAACGTTTTCTCTTTTTTTGAGTCAGAGTCTCACTCTGTCGCCCAGGCTGGAGTGCCATGGCACACTCACGGCCACTGTAGCCTCGACCTGCTGGGCTCAGGTGATCCTTCCACTTCAGCCTTCCAAGTTGCTGGAACTGTAGTTGTGCATCACTACATCCAGCTAATTTTTTGATTTATTGTAGAGATGAGGGGTCACCATGTTGCCCAGGCTGGTCTCAAACCCAAAGGTTCAGGCAATCCTCTCGCCTCCGCTTCCCAAAGTGCTAAGGTGCGGGTGTGAGCCACCGCGCTCTGGCTAGAGAACACTTCAATATGAAGTAGCTGGAAGCCCAGGGTACAGAAATGGCCTGTAAGGAAATTAGGATGGAGACTTCAAAAATATTTGTGTCTACATGGATGAACTGGCCAATAAGCTGAAGCTTAGCCACATGCAATAATTAAAGGACAAAGAAAGACAGCATTTTCACAGGCAGGAAAGGGTGGGAGGGCGGGAGGGAGGGAAAGAACTAATACTTGCTTAGTCTTTGTTACGCAAAAGCTGCTTTGCATTTGTTGGTTTATTTTGTTCTCATGATATTCCTGCAAGGCAGGGATTATACCCCATCAGTTAGATGAGGATTGTAGTGGTCATCATGCCTTCTTTGTACCACCCCGGCATCACTGGTCTTGCCTGGGGGAGGCAGTGCCAGTGTCCTTCCCATTGGTCCCTTTATCCCTCCCTGGGTCCCTGTTTGTGAAACCTCCCGTCTCACCTGGGTCCTCTCACCCCTAAACATTAGCCAGGAAAAACCCTAATGCACAACTGGATATTGCATCTCCTCTCTCCACTGCACACCAAATTCAGGTTCAAACCTCACAGTGTAGCTCTCCAGATTCGCCTCTCCAGTTTCCACCGAGGCTCCTAGCCCCACCTCTCACCGCCTTCCCAAAGGGTATCGTCAAGCTCCGCTCACAGCAGCGAATACCCCTTAAGTGCCTGCTACACCAGTTCACGCATCTCTCACAGCAGCCCACGCGGGAGATGTTGCTGTTCTCATCTTACAGGTGACAGCTGCGAGGCCCAGGGAGTCCCTGTGACAGCGCCAGAGCTCAAATGGGGGCAGGCTGGCGTCCAGGCCCCAGTGTCCCAGCTGCCCATGCTGCGGTGCTGCCTTTGCATATGCTGTTCAGTTGCCTGAATGCCTCCTCTTCTCCATCTTTACTTCCAGTGGGAGTCTCCTTGGAACTCCGATGTCACCTTCGTCACACCTTCCAAAGCCGTTCTGCAGCACTCAGCCCTTGAGGTGGCTTTTTTCATTTCCCTGGATTTGCCTCGTTCTCTCACATAAGCTTGTAGGAACTGAGACCCGCCCCTCCCTGCATCCCTGGTGGATGCTCAAACAGGTGTTATCAGAATGCAGTCAAGGGCAGTACCCTATGACCCTCCCAACCCCCTGGCCATGCACATGGCTACTGGTCTGCTGTTTGTTAGGAACTGGGCCGCACAGCAAGAGGTGTGCAGCGGGTGAGCAAACTCCATCTGCTGTCAGATTAGCAGTGGCATTACATTCTCACAGGAGCGCGCGTCACCCCCGCTCTGAACTGCGCAAGCACGGGATCCAGGTTGCGCGCTCCTTATGAGAATCTAACGTCTGATCATTCCCCCCATCACCGGCCTGTGGATAAATTGTCTTCCATGAAACCAGTCCCTGATGCCGAAAAGGCTGGGGATAACTGTCCTATGGTGTCTGGTCTTTTGTATAATTCTCACCCAAAGCCCCCCTAGTAGGTGTCTCTACGGAGTGTCAGGTCTGTGCCCCTGCCCCAGCAGTCAGTACTAGAGGAGGCTCAGGTCCTCCTTGCTGGCTTCTCCTGTTTGCACGTGAGGACACTAACACATCTTTTGGGGAGGCGGGGAGGACGGGCTACCTCAGCCAAAGGTAGTCTGACAGAGCACGGAAGTGTCTGGCTGTGGGCTGGGCAGAGCAGCACTGGCATCCAGGCCAAGGGTGTTGACTTCCTACCTAGTGATGGCTGACTCTCTCCTGGGCTTCTACTTCCTCACTGTGACATCTGGGTAGTATCGCCCTTTCCAGAGATGCTGGGAGGCTTAAAGCAGTAAAAGCACATAACTTGGCTCTGGTCCTGACCACCCTGGGCCTCAGACTCCTTTCCTAGTTATCTTCCTCAGTGCATGCTCTGAGCAGGATCGAGCCTGGCAGGTGTCTGTCCCTGTTCTCCTCTTGTAAGCTGGAGAAAAAGAACTTCCCACAGTGCTCCTCTGCCAGCAAAGACAAAAATCCCAGCTGTTCCTGACAGTGCAGCCGGCCTGATGCAGCGGCTGTCCTGTTGAGTGGGCATGGCTGAGGCCCTCTGCTGGGGAGACAGGGAACGTGGAAAGACTTCTCCAGGAAGAAGGCTCCTTCAGCAGTTTAATGGCCTCAAGCCCCTGAAATCATGACTTTTTGGTGGAGAGAGCATGCGAGAAGGCAGGTACATCCTGAAAACAGTTTCCTGTGTCTCATACTCTCACCCCCTTTTCGGATGTTCTTAGTAATGGTATCAATAGGTTTTGTTTTTAAGAGCTGACTGCCCACTCTGTACCAAATCCCTGAGGATACCATTCCGTTCTCTTTGAATGAGGAAACTAAGGCAGGGTGGCAAGTCATTTGCTCCAAGTCTGACTCCAGAAAGTGATGCCCTGGGGGGTCTGACGACTGTCATTTTTGTCTTTCTCAGCAGTGGACACTCCCCCTCGAGGCTCTGAGATGCTAAAGGTCCCATTTCTCCTCCCTCCAAAACCTCCAGATCCAGAGCAGCTTCTCTATGACCTGTCCCTAGAGGTGATGGGCTTGCCACGAGTTCTTCCTTCGGCGGATCTTTGCCCTAGATTTTTCAAGTCCTGCCCTTGCTAGAAACCCCCCATTTTCCTCGCACTCAGTGGCAGGGAGGCTCTGGGCAGGGAGGGCACGAATGACGGCAAGGAGCCAGGACATTTCACACACAGGGAGAAACCAAACCTTAGCAGTTATATATGGGCTCTTAGGAGCAACAAAAAGCCACTCTGAATGGCTTAATTGGAAGGAATTAACTGAACGGATATAAAATGGCTGCAGAACCGGGCTTGCAAAGTAAGCAGGAACAAAGGCTGGCAGACAGAGGGAAGGGCCACAGCCAAAGTCATGCCACACACCAAATCACACTGAATCTGGCATAAGCACGGCTGTTGCCTGGTGCCACAGCTGGAACCACCCCATTCCTGATGCAGCTGCCTCTGGATCCTGGATGAGGAAGCCACTGCCTGTTCCTGCTCCTGTTTTAGTAATGAGTATCTGATTCCAAGTCTGGACAGGTGCATGATTTCATCTCCTGTGCCAACACCAATCAGCAGTGACTAAAGAGAACACTGTTGAGGCTTTGCCTGGTTCAGGGAGGTGTTCGGGGAGGTGTGGGTGCCGCAGGTGTAAGGCTTCCTACAGCACGCTTCATCCCACCTAAGGCATTCAACACAACACAGCTGTTTCCCTTTTGAAAGCCCAAACCTGTGTCTCCTCTGGACCACCCTAGTTTGTAGACATGCTAACACCATTTCCTGTGCTGGGCATTTTCACTTTGCAACACGAGAGCAGAAACCGTAAGAGGCTGCTTGTGTGTAGATTCTAGTCTGGTTGTTCCCAACCTAGCAGGGCATGAGAATCACCCAGAGTCCTCCGCTCTGCTGAAGACCTCCTGAATCAGAAACTCCTGGGGATGGGACAGAAAGATCCTACTCCACTAGAACCCAAGGATGCAGGCTTTCCAGGCTTATAAATAGCTGGAACACTTGTCTGCATCCATGTCATTTGGAAAACATTCCAATTGCTTAGGACTACCTTCTCTATCTATCACCAGCCTAAGAGGAACCTGGTCATGTTGTGTCCTCTACGGTTTATGGCACTTAACAGACTTTTAATTCATGACGAACTAGGCTACCCACAGGCATACTGCTGTTGCCACCTAACACTGAGCACCATGGCCTGGAAAATGACATCAGTCTGCTTGTCGGCCACCTTAGGAAAGTGCTGCAGGACTGGCCCACTTTCCAAAGTCCATCTGCTCTTCCGAATTCCAAGGGATCCATAATACTGTCAGAAGCCCTGCCTGTAGGCCAAAAGGTCCAAACGGGCTCAGAGAGTGAGATGAGCCCCTGTGCCTGCTGCTGTCTGGCTGCAAGCTTTTCACGCAGATGCACATACGGCTCACACACACCGCACTGCACCGCACCAGGGCTCCTCACTCGAGTCTCATCACCTTATTGAAGTAGGTATGATCACTTTATTCATCTAACAGCCCAGAGGTTAGCAATGGCACAGCTGGAATTTGAATGCAGGCCTTCTGGTTCCACAGCACTCACTTCCAACCCCTACATAATTTTCAGATGCGGTTTTGGATATCTTGATTTGGATATCTTGAATTCAGGTTTATTCATACAGAGCCAGCTAAGACTAAAGAGATTAGGCATAGCAAAAGTTGATCGTCACTTGCGGCCCAAAGGACCCTAAGACTTCCATCTGTATGTAGTGATCTGCTTGGCTCCTTGATCATTCTGCCTACTAACAGTCATGGATGAAGTCCCTTAATCCCCCTTATCAACTGCCCACATTCGCCACCACCAACTGTGCTGTTAGCACAGGAATCACAGCCCTTCTTGCACACATGAGCCTTGCAGACGGTGCCGCTCTGACCCTGTATGCGATTTGGAACATCTCGCCGCCAGAATCACACATAGCACCAAGCAAGCACAGCAGTCCTTCACCCTTGGGGAGCTACGCTCCAAGAGCCCCAATGGATGCCTGAAACCACGGAAAGTACTGAACCCTATACACACTATGTTCTTTCCTGTACACACACATACATGATTAAGTCTAATTTATAAATTAGGCACCGTAAGAGGTTAACAATAAAAACCAGAACAATTCTAGCAATACACTGTAATAAAAGGTATGTAAATGTGGCCTATCTCTGGAAATATCTTACTGTACTGTTCTCACCTACTTTCAGACCAGTTAACCACAGGTAACTGAGACCATGGGTGGGGTAGACTACTGTACCTGAAATAAGCCAACTTATTATATATCAGGACAAACCTTTCCACCTTCTGTTTATACACTTTTCTCATCAAACCTCTGGAGACAAACTCATATTGGAGATTAACAAGGCAAGCAGGGGCACTAGACATGTGGAAACAGGGAGCTTGGGACAAGCACGACCCCAAATCCCAGCAGACCAAGCAAGGGTCAACACAGTATAAATAAAATACATTGATGTAATTATTTAATGACACAGAAAAATAACATGCTATGAAACTGGCTACAAGTAGTAGATAGAGGATGATTTCATTTTCGATAAAAAATTAAAAAGTATGAACATGCTTATAAAAACGTGGAAAGTTATACACCAAAATATCAATAGTAATTTCTTCTGTTAAGTGATTAAATATTCTTCCCGTTGTCTTTGTGTAGTTTAAAAACATGATTATTTATAAACAAAAAAGAAAAACCAGATCCTGGAGAAAGTCAGTTAATAAATACCATGAGTTAGGAATACAAGAAGCCAAGTCAGGAGCCAGCAGTTAAGGTCTGAAACCCAGGCCAGGGTGAAAGTGGTCAAGCCCAGAGGCAGCATGTTGTTCCTTCCTTTTTCTACTGGAATGTTACTCATTCGACTGTTTCCTCCACGTCTGATGTTCTCAATGTACTTACATTTAATGGGCTTCTATGAATGTGAATCGGCACGGCAGCAAGATGATGCTAGTAACTTTGGTTCTGAATTGTTATGAAATGTAACTATTTTGTAGTTCTGTACCACACAAAACACACTAGAAATCAAGTGCTTCTACAACAAAAAACAACTGACTTTGCTGTGTTTTTCCGACTTCTGTTCAATTTTCACTGCATATCTATCTATTTTTTTGTTTCATGGACCTGGAAGAGGTAATTTTCCTCACAAAGTTCTCATTAATGCATGCTGGGCACTGCCTGATGGTTTGATTTTATGTCTGACTGTTTGGTCGTGTCTTCTAAGTACTCTGCAAAGTTGAAAGGGCTCGCTAAGACCCAAACCACCTTGAAATAAATTGGAATGAGGAGTATCACCACTCTTTTTTAAGCCTTTGCTAAGTTACCAAATAAAGAATTGCAGTGTATTGGTATAAACGAGCTAAAAAATCTCAATACCACCCTCTGCCTTCTCCACACCTCTCCTGTCAAATGCTGACTGCTGGGACACATTATGCAAATAACAATAACAAATAATCCATAGTACTTGCTCTTTAAAAAAAGCTCTCTCTTTTAAAATCAAGAATACATAAAAGTGATACCACCTTTATCCTGAGATGCTTGCTTCTCAGGCATTTCCCAAAGCTCTTTGCCCTTCTGTACTGCAACATTTTCAGGAGGGGTCAGGAGACAGTGCCAAGGTCCAAGAAACAACTAAAGCCAAAAAGTAACCTGAGACTGTTTTCTGTATTACCGCCACCTGCCCAGTAGACTAGGCCACCCTTTACAGCAATAGTATAGCAATCCACACCACAGAAATCTTCACATACCAGGAAGGAAAGGTATGTAAGGATTATATTAAAACAAGGACATACATTTTTATGAGGGGAGAATATTTAAAATTAAAATATTGTATCATCACAACAGAAACCTTACTTTGCCCTTGGGCAATCAAGAGAAATTAAAGCCTGTTTTAAATTTCCAAAATAAAAGAGACTTAATGGAAGTAACAGTGCTCAATGCTTGCAACCCAAGATGATACATACTCTTGTTACATCAGTCCAAATTCTAAAGGCTCCAAAATCCCTAACAAGAGTTTTTTTCCAAGACAAAGTTATTCAAAAGGAAAGGAAGGTATGTCTTCAGTGAGAAAACTGCCTGATGTCAGATGATTTCTTGCTGATGTGTTTGAAGATTCTGGACTTTTCAACTTTCTTGGTTTTCTGGTAGCCAAACCCACCGCCACCTCCTCTTTTTTTGAGCTTGCCATCATTGCTGTTCACATCTAAAGGTGTATGTTAAGGAAATCAAGCAGCAGAGATCATGAACTTCAAATATCCACACAGAGAAAAAACCAGCATGCATACTAGGTCTCTCCACTACCAACCCCTCTCAACAATGAAAACGAGGGAATATGCAACAATTTCCAGGAAATCAGAAGTGGTCAAACGATTGTGGGCTAAAATTAGCAGTATGATTTTAAAGTTCAGCATAACTGTATAATTAATTACTTCCTCCACACAATGAAAATTTATGACAATGAATGATAAGGAGCTAAGAGGTCAACCAAGACGTCTGTAGGAACACATTACAAAAAAATAACCCGAGTCAAATGACTCCCTTGGGAATGAACTCAGGAATGCCTAACCCAGTGAAGGCGCTGTTCTTCCTTTCACATGATTAACATGCACTCATCACAGTAGACATTTCCTCAATGCCTACCATGGGAATGGTGACCCCAAATTTGGTCTTTGGCCCCCTCAGCAGCTACTGCTACAGCATTAAAGAACAGGCTTCGTTTTGGCCATTCAAGTTCTTCTGGAAACGCGAGAAAGTACACATACATTACAAAGAACAACTAAGGCCTTTTATCTTGGGCAACACTTAAGTTTTATTTTCTTTTGCTGAACTTGGTACTTCCTTATGCAAAACCCTTTCAGAGCATTAAGAGGATTAAAACTCTGAAATGTCCCATCCTCTCTTCAGTTTCAGAGCACCCTGGTCCTCTGGGCACCCTGTGCAGTGCAGCCACAGAAGCCATCTGAGCTGTGCTTTAGTTATAGGCTGCCTCTTCCTCTAATCTCACCCTGATGATTAATCTCCACTTACTCCATCCTACCTACATCCTGTACTAGCACACAAAAGCAGACTGCGACCAGGACGAACACCTGAGCTTCCAGGCCACAGCCAGAGGCATGCACCAACCCACTACAAAGTCCCAAACGCCCCTCTGTCAAGCTTTTGTCCCACTGTTCCAGGATGACTTCATCACAAAGAAAAGGATACTCAGATCAACAAAAGGAGGCACCTTAAAACCAAATGACAAAGCAACTTGAGGTAAATTTAAGTTATTAACGTTAAAAATCTGTTTCAGAGAATGGGAATCATAGGCTCGTATGTATGACTTATATGCTTCCTGGGCTGACTTGTGAAGAAAGTAGTTCTTTTCAATCAATTTTTCAAGCTGAAATAGAAAAATGTTTTTAATAAAATAAAAAAAGGCGATTTCAAATATCCTACAGCAAAGCCACCCCATAAAAACATTTATTCTGGCCGGGCTCGGTGGCGCCCAGCACTTTGGGAGGCCGAGGCAAGTGGACTGCCTGAGCCTGGAGTTCGAGACCAGCCCGGGCAACCTGACCTCGTCTCTACAATAAAAAAAAATTAGCTGGTTGTGGTAGCGCATGCCTGTAGTTCTGGCTGCTTGGAAGGCTGAGGCAGAAGGATCACCAGGTCCCAGCAGGTCGACTCTGGGGTGGCCGTGAATGTGCCATTGCACTCCAGCCTGGATGACAGAGTGAAACTAAAACTCAAAACAAACAAACAAAAAAACCCTTTTATTCTAATACACTTGCTCCAGGCTCTGTATCATTTGCAAAACCATGCTGCAGTAAGGTAGGGGTAGAAGGAGAGGAGGAAGACAGCACAGAACTGTGATAATGAGCACCGCAAAAAACCTTGAAGACCATACAGTCTGACTTCCCATGTCAGGACAGGGCAGACTCGGAGGACGTCAGCGCCCACTGAAACACTCAAAAGGCAGTGCTGACAAGGTTCCCTCTTACTCACAAATGTTTAAAAAACACATACCTGAGATTGAATATCAGAAATTTTAGACCAGGAAAAGTCAAATTCACTTAATGGAACCTAAAAACAAAAGTGTTGAGATTAGTAAACCAGGATGATCAACATTCAGATATTCAGATGATCAGATAAAGACATGGAAAGATGACCAGGCCTGTGGAATTCCCGCAGGACAGATAGCAAAATCTGTTTTCTCTAGTTTCTCAGTGTCAGTGGAAGTTTCATCTTTGTTCTGTTAGGACAATCTACTTCCTTCTTTCTGGGAGGTAAGACAAAGAACTGGACAGAAACAGAGTTGGAGGAAGCTCTTTTCTCTAAGAATCTCCATAATCCTGATTATTTGGAGCAGTGAAACAGCTGGAGGCTTCCAGTTAGAAGGACCATTTGCCCTTTCTCTCTGTATCTGAAGAGGGGCCCCAATACCACACAGCCCTGTGACTTGGGTTTGTGACACTGGAGGCAATGATAAACACAATCTCCTACAGGATGGATTTGCATCATTGTTCATTAGCTAACTGGAAAAGCACCAAGCCTGTGCTAGGTGCTGGGGAAAAAAATAGGTATCCAAATCCTGAACTCTGCCCTCAGAGAGTTTACAGTCTTGTGGGGGAAGACAGGTAAGTAATGAAAAAGAGGCCACTTATGGTTCTAACGGTTCCAAAGCTAGGTTAGGCTGGTAGGAGATCCAGTGGGAAGTAACTGGGAAGAACATAAACCATTTTTCCAAAAAGACAAACTGAAGAAAGGCAATAGGCAGTAGCCATCCTGGAGGCAGTGGTGGAAGAATGGGTCAAGGAGGAGATCAAAGGCCAAGAGTTGAACAGGAGGCAAAAGAGCAAAGTGCAGAAGCAGGAGTGAATGGGGATCCTTGTCACGTGAGGTAAGAGAGACAACAGGAGGAAGGAATGAAGAGAAGACTACAGGACGGGGAGCAGTAGAGACGACCAGGGGTACAGGAGTTCAAAAGGAGCAGAGAAGGTTTCCAGCAGGGATGGAGGGAGAGCAGAGACTGGGACACATGAGGCCCGTGGGGCAACACAGAGCTACAGGGCTGAGCATGTGAGGAGGGCCTTCTGTCTACAACTCCTGGGCTAGAAGTACATAAAATCTTACTTGCTTGACTGCATAACAACGGTTTTAATAGCACTGCCTGAACTTAAGACTCTTCTGACACATGTAGAAACGACACTTGCTAACAGTCCCCACACCAAGAGGAATCTTTTTCTAAGCAAGGATCTTTACCTTGGATTGCTTCAAGTACCGAAGGAAACCCAATTCTTCTGGGCGCAAAATTAGTAAGGCATGGCCTCTTCCATTTAGGCCTCTGGCTGTTCTGCCGACACGATGAATATATTCCTTTGGTGGAGAAAGAAACCTGAATTAATGCATGCTTCCATGTGAGCCTGTTAGCAAGGTATCTGCATCTCAAGTATGTACACAGTGACAGACAGAGGTGGTGTGCACTGAGCTAATGCACTCCCACGTGGCTGGGCCACACACAATTTCACCACACCCCACAAAGCTAGGCCAGCATTCCCTCTAGACACACCTCCCCTGAAGGATAACAGGCCAATGACCAAGAAGGAAAAAAGGCTGGAAACGATGTTTACATTAACACCATGATCCAATAAATGAGTATGTGTACTTCTTTAAGATGGCTTAAAAATAACATGTTTAAATGCAACCTGACAATTTATTATAATCTACTGTCTACTGAATATATTTCTCAATGAAGCTTCTACTACATATATTACAAAATCTTATCTACCTCCTTAAGCAAATGTTACTTCCATTAGGCCATCTGCTGCTCTTAAAAGAGTATTCTGAAGATCAAACATTCATAACTTAAGTCCCACTGATGCCTCTCAATCCTTCTTACACTCCTCTTTGAATCCTCTTATTAACATCAGAGGAACACTGCAGGGTCGGTCACTGTACAGTAGGGTTGAACCTTAAGACCATGGAATGAAGAAACCTGGAAAGCAAGTGGACTCCTTAATGAGAACCATTCTGAAGACACCCCAAGGATGCCAGTTACCTTAGGGTCAGCAGGGGGGTCATACTGAACAATCCAGTCAACTTCAGGAATATCCAGCCCTCTAGCTGCCACATCTGTACACAACAATATCCCTGTATCTGCATTGCAGAACTGGAAGAATGTGGTTGTACGTTTATTTTGCTTCTGCCTTCCCTAGAATTAAATGAAAACATCCATTAGAGTTGGAACCTTGAGGCTGCTTTTAAAACGTCTAGATGTAGAACCCCCAAACTGTGGAGTTGTTATCCTACTTCGTTTCAAGCTTACTCATGACCCCTGGTCTATGCTCTATTTTCCCAACTGGTCTGCAAGCCCCTGGAAGAAGATGGTGTCTCCCACTCCTTTGAAGTCCCTATCCCTCCACACATGGCAGAGCTCCCTCTGCACAGGATCCATCAGCCAGTGGTGCTCAAACTACTCAGAGGAAAAGCAAGCCCTCCAATCCCTGTCTGTAGGACTTGATAAGCACAACCTGTTTTTAGTAAGTTCATCATAATCACTTACATGAATGGCCAAGACAGGCAAATCAATGTAGTTCAGCAACTCGTAGTGGTATTTCACCGACTTACAAGATGAAAAGAAGACCATCAGTTTCTTCTTTCTGTTCTTCTTAAGGAATGTAAAGAGCAGAAGGAATCTCTTTTCAGATGGACAAACAACGTATCCCTAGAGATGGTTCAAATGAACAGATACAAATGAATAAAACAGACACTTTCAGCTTTATGAGCCAATGTAATTCGACTGAAAGCACTGATAAACACAGCATATAAACTATCCTATCATACCTTACCTATACTGTTTTAAAAACTAAAAAACCAACCAAAGGTTTTTAAGCTACATCCAGTTACAGATAGTATTTTATTCAACAGAAAATTCAATCTTAAAAGTACTCATTTTAACCCTTTGCACTCAGATTTCCCCTGAGGGGACATAAAGAGGCTGCTGGTGATTATACAGGACAAACATATGCCAGTGCAAATTTCTGAAACATGTATGTTTCCTTGAAGTTTTTCATTCAAATTGCACAAAAAAGCAAATAAAGAGCTGGAACATACACTGAGATAAATGTAAAAAAACCCCAGTTGACGTTATATAGAAAGAGAACATGTGAATTGCTTTCACAGCAGTGGACAGACTGAACAACAGATGACATATTAATGTGGGAGGAAGAAAATGAGACTGCATTCTCTGCTTGAATAGAAAAACACCAGGTGGAAGACGTCAAACAAATTACTACTGCACAACATGTATGAGTGAACCTGCAATGCATGTCGGTGACTGTTTCACATGTTGCCACATGTTAGAGAAATATAAGATATAAAATTCCGATTTGTCATAAATAAGTCCCTCAATATCCAGAATTCCATTATAAGACAAATATCATTACGATAAAATAAGTGGTTCCAATGCTATACTATTTTGTGACTATTTTGTAAAAATGTGCAGTTGAGTTGCTGGTAGGTGATCCGTGAGACGTCTCTGAATGCAAAGGGTTAATCAATTTAGTTTGGATCTGTTACTTCATTTCTGCCTTTTCACAGAGACACACAGTGAACCAATCTCCCCATCACCAAACTTGCCTTGCATCTTATTAAGAGATTATTAAAAATATTTTTTACTGCATATAAAATTGGTAGTGATTAATAATGCTTTCCATGTGATAAGTGGAACTAACCAAACAGAGAAGATCAAATTTTACAGTTTGTGATATTTTATGCCTGAATAATCTAGACCCAATACCCAAGTTCACTATACTTAAAATGGGGTCACATCTGATAAACCCATCATTAGTTGAAAATATCTTAAGTCAAAAATGCATTTAATACACCTAACCTATGTAGTTTATAGCCTAGCCTGTCTTAAATATGCTCAGGACACTTACCTCAGTCCACATAGAGTTGGGAAAAACCATCTAACACTAAGCTTATTATTATAATAAAGTGTTGAATATTTCAAGTTTGACTGAATACTGTATTGAAGTATGGCTTCCACTGAATATGAATCACTTTCCCACCAATGTAAGGTCAAAAAATGTAAAGTTGAACAGTCATAAATGAGGGACTGTCTGTACTTGAAGGAAAAGTTAACTAATTCATTTGCTTTCTTAATGATCCTCCAAACTACATGAAAACACCAATTAAGAAGATCCTTACAGTTTCAAGTTACTGACAAAAGTACCTGCTCAAGCCGGGCTCGGTGGCTCAGCCTGTAATCCCGCGCCTTTGGGAGGTTGAGGTGAGTGGATTGCCTGAGCCCGCGGGTTCGAGACCCGCCTGGGCAAGCGAGACCTCATCTCTACAATAAATCAAAAAATCAGCCGGGT
>CAUYQG010243454.1:0-16088 GCA_963574415.1 Tarsius wallacei
GTAGAGACGAGGGCTCGCCGGGTGGCCCGGGCCGGCCTCGAACCCGGCTCAGGCCTCCTCCCGCCTCGGCCCGAGGGCAGGGCCGGCGGCCGCGCTCCCTTCGCCCTCGCAGGGGCCGCGTCTCGCCCCTTCCGGGAGGCCGCGTTCGCGCCCGGCGCGCTGCCGTGGCGGCTGCCGCGGGCCGGCCGCGGGCGTCGGGGCCCGGCTCCTGGCCGGCGCGCTTCGGGTCGCCCGTCCCCGCGACGCCCGGGTCTGGAGCGGCGCGGGAGGCCCTCGCGGGCCCGCCGCGGAGGGCCCCGTGCGGCCGACGCCCCGTGGAGTCTGTTTCCGGGCGTGGCGCCGCCCGCCGGGCATCCCCGACCGGCGCTCGCCGTTGGGCGGGCGCCTTCCCGTCGTGGGGGCCGCGGAGGCCGGCGTCCGTGGCAGCCGTGGCTTCTCGCTGCACAGGCGGCGGCGGAGACAGGGCTTGGCGGCCGATGCTTCGTGGGCTCGCGTCCTAGTCGTCCGCCTCACGCGCATCCACACAGGCGTTGCGTGTTGGCTTTCATCGCTGGCTTTCATTTTACTTGCGGTGGTTTAAGTAGTCTGTAAATTGCCGGGTCAGCTTTTGCGAGGATCGTACGCTGCGAATTTGTCCATTTCATCTAGTTTCGAACTCGTTCGTGCAAAGGTTTTCCTGGATACCGTGTTGCCTTTCCAGAGGTTCCGGTGTCTGTAGTCACGCCCCCTTTTTATTCCTGTTTTTTATTTGTGCCTTCCCACTTTTGCTCCTGATCTGTCGTCCTAGAAGTTTATTGATTTTCTCAGCCTTCTCAAAGAACCAGCGCTTGGCTTTTTTTCCCTTTCTAATGTGTGTTTACTTTTTGCTTCCTTAATTTCTGCTCTTTGGTTTTTTTCTACTTGTGATTCCTTTTAGCCTTTCTGTAATGAATACTTAGCTCATTAATCTGCAGCTTTTTTCTCTTTTAGTATGAGAATCGAAGGCTACGCATTTGCCTATAGGTATTGCTTTAGTTGTATCGATTTTCAGATGTTCAAGTTGATATTGATCATTGTCGTTCCTCTCAATGGTCTAATGACTCTTGTAATCCTGTAACTTACTCTTAAAAAGCTCCTTAGGTAGATTAAATGAATGCTTGTTGATTGACATGCATGGTTAATACTTACTACTTTTTAAAGGGATTTTCTCGTGTCTTGTCTAAAAAAATCCAGACAGATGTAAATCATAGCTAGTTTGTAGTTTGTAGTCTTAAAAGTAAGACTTAGAATCCTAACAGCAGTTTGTAGTCTTAAAAATAAAGATAATAGAACTCATATTGTGTTAGCTGGAGTAGCCTGAGATCTGTGTCTTAAGAGAAGGGAACTCTTTTGTTCAAGAAAGAAGAAGAAAATGAAGAAATTCTTATCTTTAATAAGAGAAAATCTTACCTCATTGAGCCTTACAATCTCAGCATCCGTAGTGATCTTAAAGGTCCGTTGGTCCAGGTTCTCCTAATTTCCGTTGCGCCGCTCAGTGTTCTTGTGTCACAAAGGAACGTCTTACTTCCCAAAGTGTCTTATGCTTCAGAACCATTCATCTTTTTATCTCCATTGTCAGAACATTGGTTCCTTAAATCCAACTGATGTTGGCCTGTCATCAACAAGGAAATAATCTGTTGAAAGACACAGAGCTGGGTGTTGTGGCGCGTGCCTTGAGTCCCAGCTGCTCGGGAGGCTGAGGCTGCAGTGATCCTTGATCGAGCCACTGCACTCCAGCCTGGGCGACAGAGTGACAGAGTGAGACCCTAACCAAAAAAACAAAACAAAACAACAATTATTTTTCTGTATGTGACTGAAATATTTGTTTAAATAACTTAAAGGAGAATTTTTAAAACACACTTGTAATAATTATTTTTTTTGTCCTTATGTATGTAATAGTAATCTCTGTATCTCTGCATATTCTGATATTAACATTCTGAACATGTGAGTAGTTTATCATGGAAAAAAAATCATCATATTATCTTGGAAAATCTAGGTAATAGTAGAGAAAAAAGAATGGAAAATGAATATTCCTTTACTCGGTAAAATTTTTTTATTTAAATGTGCAAACTTGTGTATTTGTCAGTTACTACTGATGAATAATCAGGCACTTTGCATGTTTTTTAATTGGACTGCTTCTGAAATGTGAGCTCCACATGTCTCTCCATATTAGTAAAGATGTCCTCTTAGGTTTTGATGTGCCTCTTTAAGGAATATTTTGTAAAAGATCTTTTACATTCATTTGGTAATAGTGTTATTGAAATGAAATTTTAATTTTTTTCTCATTAAATTACTTCTAAAGTAACAAGGTTAGTCAAATATATGTATAGTATTTTTGGTGAGAAAAATGTCAATGTCTTAGTAAATATGATACGTAACAACAGTTTTTACATTAGAATTATCGTCACCATTAAGTAGCAGGAAACTGAAACTTAGCAAGGTCAGATATTTGTCTGAATTTGCAAGACTGTTTTTGTACCCTTCAAAATTTAAACCTGAAGTAAACTTGGTTAATAAATTTCTAGAAGTGTAATAATTATATGCTTCTTTATTCATTTGTACAGATTACATCCTTTAAATCCTGTATCCTTTATATCCTATATCTCACTCTGTCACCCAAACTGGAGCGCGGTGGCACAATCACGACTCATTGCAGTCTCGACCTCCTGGGCTCAAGTGATCCTCCCTAGTAGCTAGGACTCCAGGCATGCGCCACCACAGCCAGCTAATTTTTTGTATTTTTTTTTGTGGAGACCAAGTCTCACTGTGTTGCCTTTGGCCTCAAGCTGTCTTCCTATCTAGGTCTCGCTAAGTGCTGGAATCACAGTTGTGAACCACCACGCCTGGACAGACAATGAGTATTAATAGACTTCAGTTGCAATAGAAATAAATGGAAGTTGGATTTATTGTAACCCACGACAGTTGAAGCTATATTATTCCTATTATATTACAGTCTTTTCACCACAATTAAAATGTATGAATTCTGGAACTGTTAACACAGAACAGTTCGCTGAAAGATCTGAAAGGACTTAAATTATAGCAGAATTGATTCACATTATACCAAGTAAGGGTATTCTAAATAAGTTATTAAGTGTGATATCGATTTTCGAAGAAGCTTTTGTATTTCTTAAATAGAAATTTTAAGCATAAGAGATTTACTATATCTTTAATGGTGAGAATTTTGTAATGATTGGGGCAAAAGGGTGCTGAAAGGGCAGACTGGCATCCTCCAGGCCATATTTCGTGTTTTCTTTGGCTAGGTTAAAAAATTTTAAAAAAGCATTTAAAAATTGAGAGATAGCCCACAAAAATCAGTCTTCCAGCTTTTCTGAAAACATAGGTATTGGCGACACCACATCTCTAAAATAAATAAAAAAATTAGCCGGGCGTGCTAGTGCGCCTGTAGTTCTGGCTCCTTGGAAGGCTGAGGTGGACGGAATGCCGGAGCCCGGCAGGTTAACGCTGGGGTGGCCGTGAGTGTGCCTCTGCACTCCAGCCTGGGCAGCGGAGTGAGACTCCGACTCAAAAAAATAAAACAAATAAATACAATAAAATTTAAATGTTATTTTATTTTAGATTCAGGGGGCGCATGTTCAGGCTTTTCACATGGGCATATTGCAGAATAGTGAGGTTTGGGCTTCTGCTGAACTCATCACCCAGTGATGAGCCTCAGGGTCACATTCCTTCAAGACAAGAGGCTGGAGCCCTGTGGCAGCTTTCCCTTCAGCTAGAACAGGTGCTGTCTGGTTCATCATAGCCTTGTTCTTTCTCTCTCACAGGCTTGGATTACCTTACCAGTCTTACCTCTGTAGCATCTGACTTTGCAATCCCTGGAATAAGCCCAAGGACCCTTTGAAAGTCTCTTTGAGGCATCTGGGACTTTTATACAAAATAAGTAAAATATTGCTATGCCTCCAGATTAATTTCTAAAAATGATGCAAAAATCTAGTTGCCACCAATCTTTGGAATTAGATATAGGTTTCATAAATGTAATGGATAGCACCAGTACTGTCAGGGTTCCAATGCAGGCAACATACTGGAATTTACTGTTATATTTAATTTTGTAGAGCTATTTCTCCAAACCCCATTGCAACAATAATTTTCTATCCTGGGGCACCATTATATGAAGTTGACTTAGTATTTTATGGTTATACCGCCATGAATTTAGATAGTAAAAGAAGCAACACAAAGTGAGTTGTCTGAGGAGAAATTGAAGTCTTGGGTCTCTGTTACCTGAAGAGCAGGAGGGCCCACGTGAAGAAACGAGTCTGTTCATTAACTTGGGATTGGAGACTTACAGTTTCCCAACGATCAGTGAGCCAGTAGAGTATCCTAAGGGCATAGGCAGCTTGGTGGTCTTTGCCTGATAGAGGGCCTTACCGTCCCTGGAGATTTTTTTCTTAGGAGATTCCTTTGAAAGAGCAGTAGCCTTTTAAGAGTTAACCCTGGGGTCCTTGGCCTCACTTATTTTGGAAGATGAACCAAAACCTTGAAGAATCTTGAATGCCTTTTCTGGGAGATGATACTATGGTCATCAGTAAAAATGATGTCACTAGAAAAAAAGCACATGGTTATTCAAGTTCCCTAAGAGGACATTTAAAATTTTTCCAGAGTATTTGTTATTTACAGCAGATGCTAAATGGTGGGAATTTTGTAAAAATTTCATTTTTTAAAATTGACAATAATTGCACATATGGGGTTCATAGTGATGCTTTGATACATATAGCGTATAGTATCACTGTCAGATCAGGGTAATGATACTTTTATGTTATTGAAATAGCATCTACATCATCTCAAACATTTACCATTTCTTTGTGTTGACAACACTCAGTAACCTCCTTCTCGCTATGTGAGGTAGCTTTTTTGAATGGAGGTCTCACTCTGTCGCCCAGGCTGGAGAGAAGTGACATGTCACAGCTCACCACAGCCTGACCTCCTGGGCACAGGTGATGCACCTCAGCCTCTCAGATAGCTAGGACTGCAGGCACGTAGTTTTGATTTTTTTTGTAGAGACAAGGTCTCACTATGTTGCCTAGGTTGGCCTCGGACTCCTTGGCTCAAGCAGCCCTCCCACCTCAGCCTCCCAAAGCGCTGGGGTGACAGGCATGAACCACCACAACTGGTTAGCTATTTAGAACTGTGTGCTGTGTTGTTGACTATGGTCATTTTGCGGTGGTACACAGCACTAGAACTTACTCCCCCCATCTAGTTGTCACTTTGTGCCCTTTAGCAAGTCTCTCCCTGTCCCTCCCTTCCTGGTGGAGAATTTTTTTTGGCCTGTCTATTGTTTTAGAGTGTTATCCTCTTGGCTTTACAGAGTACATTTTGTTAACGTGCTTGGATTTTATTTTTTCATTGCCTCAATTGTGCAGCTTACAGGTTGGGCTTTACAACAAAGCACACACAATAGTTATACTTCTCAGTTGCATATTCATTTCTTCTAACTGACTGATAAAAATGAGGAAATAAGTCAGTATTGATGGTTTGAGATGGAATTCGTTTTGAGAGAGGCTCTTCCGTCCATTTCAGAGAATTAACTCAGGCCAGCCCATCTCCTGTTGACCCCTAAATGTTTCGGAGGTGTGGAGGAAAACTCGTGTGTCTGGCTGACTGAGGGCGTCAGGCTGATCTTCCGGCCTCCTCTCTCCATTCTTCCTTTCCCTCCTTTGCCCAGTGGTAAGAGGCTGGATGTGAAGTCACAGTGGTTGGGCCGAAAGGATTGTATGTTCTAGGATTTTTTTTTTTTCATTTTTAAAGGTATTTCAGGGTGGGCACGGTGGCTCATGCCTATAATCCCAGCACTTTGGGAGGCCGAGGTGAGAGGATTGCCTGAGCCTGAGGGTTCGAGACCAGCCCGGACAACTTGGCGAGACCACATCTCTACAATAAATCAAAAAATTAGCCGGGCGTGGCAGTGCACCTGTTTTTCTGGCCACTTGGAAGGTTGAGGTGGAAGGATCGCTGGAGCCCAGCAGGTCGGGGCTGTGGCAGCTGTGAGCGTGCCACACTGCATTTCAGCCTGGGCGACAGAGAGACTCCGACTCCAACAAAAACAAAAACAAAAAAAGGACACGTCTGGGAGTAATTGCAGCATTATAGTGTCTGAAATTTGTTAATAGACATTAAATGAACAAAATGTTAACAACTAAAACGAATATTTAGAAAGAATAAGCAAATTCAAACTGACAGCCATTGAAGTAGGAAGTGACAAGAACTCTTCCTCAGTGCTATATTTCAATCCAATAAGTATTCATAAAGTGTTTACTATGTACAAAGTATTATGGGTGATACATAGACAAGTGGATTTTTCCTGTTGTCTAGTGTATAAAAAATAAAAATCTGCATTTAGAGGTAGGTGTCAGGAGCCAAGCAGAGGACAGAGCAGGTCATGTGGCTACATACAAGACAATTTTTTGAGTACTAAGAGAAAAGGGCAAAGTATTTCTGGGACTTGGGGGCAGAAGAATATCAGTTTTTGGAAACCAGGAAAGGATTTATCAGGAAGTAGCACTTTAGGTTATAAAAGATAATCCTACTGAAGGGGGAGTGTTGGCAAAACGCCCTAAATGGGCGAACAGTGTTATCCAAGGTATTGGAAGTGGAATAGAAAACATGAGGCGTCCTAGGCAAGTGGGGGTAGTTATGGGACATAAGTCTGGTAGGGTACGTTGGGATTTGAGAGGGCTGTGAATGCCAGCAGCGAAATGTGTCTTCCATTTAATAATAATAACGGTCACAGGTGGCGTTCAGGTCAGTTACCACTCTCAAAACGTACAGAAGACTCTTCTGATGATGGGAGCTTACCTTTGTCCTATTCTCTCTTTCATAATTTTTGTATTCAAGTCTGTGATTTATAGTCACTCCGTTGAATAACTGAACATTTTTAGCAACTGCTTTTCTTACTCTTCAGCATTATGCGTTCAAGATCTCTCTAACAGAGAAATGTGAAGAGACTCCTAACCCACTGAAGTTTGGGCTGCCCCTAGAATTTGCTCTTCCCCACCATGACGGTCTTTAAATGATGATTCTTTCCAGGTGTCCCCAAAAAAGCAAAACAAGATTATAGATAGCTTGATGATTTGTGATGATTGATCAATTTAATCCTAGCTTTAAAGTAACAAACCTTTCTTTGCTAACATTTTTTTGAGTATGGTTAATAAGAGTTTATGATATTTACTGCATTTATTTTTAAACATTTGTTTCAGCTACGAATTTGTTAAATACCTTAGACAGCATATATGCCACACTTTGGGGCCCATGATTGAAGAAGAAATGGAAAAATGCACGTCTGATCAGAGTCAGAGTGAGGAGTGTGGCTATGACACAGTTGTACAGCATGTTACCAAAAGAACGCAGGAATCTAAAGAGTGAGTATGCCCACAGTAACATTTTAAAGTAATTTTTCTCTCAACAGGACTTCGTGACAACACCCCTAACCTCTGATAGTCTGTTTTCCTCCTAGCAGTCAAAATGATTCTTTAAGTCAGTGGGTCAAATTGTGACACTTCCACTCAAACCTCTCCCAAGAGTGAAGGCCAGAGTGTTTTTGTGGCCAGCAAGTCCCACCAGGAGCCATCCGCTCCCTCTCCTGCCTCACTTCTTACCATCTCTCTCTCACACGGCTCGGTGCTTGCTCTTTCTCAGACAAGCTAAGAAAGGCCCTCCCAAGAGACTTGCACTCAGTTGCTTCTGCTGCCTACGCATCCTTCCCCTGGGGAGTTGCATGATTTGCTGCTTTGCTTCTTTGGGTGCCTCTGCTTCATGTTTCATCAGAGAGGCCTTCTCTGACCTCTCTGTGGAAAAAACAGCCTTTTCCTGTTACTTTCTCTCTCTCTCTCCATGTTTTATTTTTCTTCTTAGGTCTTTTTTCAGTAATTAATAAGGATGATAAATGTGTTTGCTTATTTTCTGCTTACTTTCAGTGTTTCTTCACTAGAATGTAAGCTTCATGAAGACAGTTAATTTTACCTTTTTTTTTTGTTTCTGTATCCTAATTCCTAGAAAAGGGCTGGTTTATCTTTGGTGCTTAAAAGGAATTAATGAAAATGTTTTTTGCCAGCGTAATTAATTTTATGGCAGGTTGATTTAGGTCTACAGGACATATTTTGCCAAGCTGGCTTAGGGATTGCTTTCATCAGCCTGGTTGAAGCAGCCATACTGACTACAGATTTGGGTTTCAACTGGCAAAGAAAGGAGAAAATGAAGGGCAAGATTCCTTATTTATTCACTTTCCATTGGCTGAAACATGTCATGTGCTTGGGCCTGTCTACAGTAGAGACTGGGAAATTTAATACCTGGCTGGTGATCATAGGGAAATTTTGGGGAGGAGTTCTAACACTACATGAAGATGAGGAGGAGGGACACTGAGGACAGTTAACAAACCCTGTCACAAGGGCCCTTACGCCTGGTTTGATAGGAGCCATGGAACACTGAGAGATAAGTTAGTTACTTGCGGACTCAGTTTTTCTTTAATTTTAGCTTCACAGAACTTTCAGATACTGGTGCTGGAAAATACCTTAGAAATAATTTGCGCTAGCCCCCTGTTTTATGGGCCGAGAGAAGCAACTTGTACAGTGTAGAACACTTGTTTGATGCTAGAGACCAATGTGGAGCCCGCTTTTCTCTTAGCTCCCTTTTCTGTGTATGTTGCCCTGTAAGAATTCTTGCATTGTGCTTTTGACAGTTGCTTGTGTTCTTGATCTCCTGATGATCCACTATAAACGCCCAAGGGCAGGAACTGTGTGATATATGCATGCCTGATCTTTGGCCCTTTAACATTGTTCTTTATATGTATTGTTGCTTGCCAGCCTTTCTGTCCTGACAATGGATGGGAAACAGTGTACTTCTGCTTGATTTTGTGCTTTAAAACCCTGTCTTTTGACTAAAGAGATCATGAGTGAAAATTGGCCAGGTGAATGGAAGCTGAGTGCATACTGTAGACGTAAGGAAGCCACCCCAGGTCTTGGTTGGTGGGACGGCATGACAAAGCGCCCAGCTCCCGCAAAATACAGTTAGCTGCAGAGCAACAGCAGAGAAAAGACTTGAGGTTTCCGTCTTGTGTTTAATCTCAGCTCCTTAGATATTCCTCATTTTAATTATCTTTCAACACCTGGCATGTTATTGAAGGTCTGTTCCCTACACTCCCATGTGACACAACAGAAAGCTTTAGGGTCATAAAGAGCAGGATAGGAAAGTTGAGTGGTTTTCTAGTTTCTCCTGAATTTATGCTTATTAGTGTAGTTTTATTCTTTAGTTTAAATGCTTCTAATTCTTAGAATAACTTGCATATTATTGTTATCTAATGTTAAAAATTACTTTTTGAAGCTTGATGGCAACAATTTTTTATTCTGATAAAAACTTTACATAGTTTTCATTCACAGTGCAACTTTAAAAATTGGATCTCATAAATTTATTTTTGATGATGATTTGGACATATGACATTTATTTTGTCAATTTTAGTCTCTGGACTTGGATGTATGTGAATGTATGTGATGTCTTTAGGTGATTTTGGTATCCAGTTTTTCTCCCTGCTAGAGCTTTGTGGCTGCTTCCTTTTGTAATTTAAAGGCAGACGTTGAAGCTTATAATATACAGTAAGCTCTTACTTAATGTAATCAGTAGGTTCTTAGAAACTGTGACTTTAAGCAAAGCAGTGTATAACAAAACCAGTTTTACCCTAGGCTAATTGATATAAACAAGAGTTAAGTTTCTGTGGTTTATTTCTGGTCACACACACACACAAAATCCCCAAATTTTTAAATAGAGAACATTTCTAACATTAAACATTGAAATAAACGAGCTATACATACTTTAAGGAAGTTTAGTAAAAACAAGTAAAATAATTATTTACCCCGTTATTCCAGTTCAGGGTCACAGGTAGCCAAAACCGATCCCAGCATCTCAGGGTGCAAGGTGGGAAACAGGCCGGGCTCGATGGCTCAGCCTGTAATCCCGCTCCTTGGGAGGCTGAGGTGAGTGGATTGCCTGAGCCTGCGGGTTCGAGACCCGCCTGGGCAACTTGGCGAGACCTCATTTCTACAATAAATAAAAAAAAAAATTAGCCGGGCGTGGTAGCGCACGGCTGTAGTTCCAGCTACTTGGAAGGCTGAGGCGGAAGGATCGCCGGAGCCCAGCAGGTCGAGGCTATGGTGGCCGGGAGCGGCCACTGCACTCCAGTCTGGGCGACAGAGTGAGACTCCAACTCAAAAAAAAAAAAAAGGTAGGAAACAGCCTTGCACAGAATGCCATCCATTGCAGGGTGTGCTCACACCCACATGGACTCACCTTGGGACCATTCAGACATGCCATTTCACTGAACTTGCTTACATCTTGGAATGTGAGAGGAAACTGGAGAAAACTGACCCTGCAGAAAACCCGTGCAGACATGGGCGAATGTGCACACTGCACGCAGATAGTGACTTCAGTCAGGAATCCTTTTTTTTTTTCTCGTCAACATTATATAGGAAGGATGTTAAATGACATGATGTTATTTGAGAACCTGCTATTGTTCATGTTTCTAGTTTCAGAGACATTTCAATATATACCTGGGCTTATATTACTATATTCTGAAGCATTAAATCTGATTTATTGGGCCAGACGCGGTGGCTCAAGCATGTAATCCCAGCATTTAGGGAGGCCGAGACGAGAGGATTGCCTGAGCCCAGGGGTTTGAGACCAGCCTGGGCAACTTGATGAGACCTTGGCTCTACAATAAATTGAAAAATTAGCCAGGTGTGGTAGCATGTGCCTGTAGTTCCAGCTACTTGGAAGGCTGAGGTGGAAGGATCACCTAAGCCCAGCAGATGGAGGCTGCGGTGGCTGTGAGCATGCCACTGTACTCCAGCCTGGGCAACGCAGTGAGACTCTGACTCAAGAAAAAAAATATCTGATTTATTTTTAAATAGTTAAACTTTTCAAAAAAGTATTTTGGACAGGATCTCTTTCCCTTTATAACAATTGATTGTATTATTTAAATAATTATGATATTACTTGAGCAAAGTAGCAGTGTATAGCTCTGTAAATTTAGCAAGTTCAAACACGAATCAATATCAAGTAAAAGCCATGGAGATTAAGATTTCTTATTTTTTTATTTGGAGAAAGCAAAACGTGGAATCATCACCATGTTTGGATAATATTATAATTCTTAGCAGTATGTTTCTAGCGATATCATTAAATTTACTGTTAAATGAATGCTAAAATACTTTATTAGATAATGTAGAAGTATTTATATGGTACTGTTAGAAAATTGCTTTTTATCTCTGGGTAAATGATTTGATTTTCCTGTGTTTTAGTTCATCCATGTATAAAAATAATTAAGAAATAGTTATCTCACATAGATTTTAAATAACTTAATGTTTTTCTTTTGTTTTATGAACCATGTATGAAAGATTTTAAATTGTACAGAGTATTTTTTTTTCAACTTTTTGTGTGTGTGTGTGATTCTTTGGAAACTACTTAGAGGTAATGTGGCAACACTACATCCATTGACCGAATTTTTGCTATAATAATTATAAAGTATTTTCCTAATTAAACATTTTATTTTTTAAATAGATGTTTGCATATTGAATAATTCATTTGTAGGATTTATAATATGCAATATTCCTCATTTAATGAGTGGAAGTACTTGCTATGCGGATTTTCATTGTTAATTGATGTGGTTTTTCACTACCTCTTAGAGCTTTTTTTTTCCTGTGGTCTTTTAGAATTCCTGTAGTGTAAAGGAATCTACTCAATGGTGTCTACTGGGGGTGCCAAAAAATTGTATATACATTTTAAGCAATGTTATCTATGTATTACTTTTCAAAGTTGAATTAAATTATGGTAGTAATGTGTGGTATGAGGTTCGCTCAACCATCTTTCCACCATTTTCTTTGTCCTAACTGTTGCATGGTGACGCTAACAATCATTTGATTAACACCATCTTTTGAGCGAACATCATACTTAAAATGTGTATACATTTTTTGGCACCCCATCTGATTTCCTTAGCTTTTTCCAAACTGCAATGGCTGCTGTTGAATTCTCTCCATTTAACTCTTGATATAGAGTGTCTAATGTTCTAGTTTTTTTAAAATTTATTTTTAAAAATTATTGTTTTTGTTTATTCCTTTGGCTATTCTGTTGGTTTTACCTGTGGTCTGTTGGAAACATTTATGTTCAAGGTGAAACTTGCGGATTTTCTATGAATTTTAATTAACATTATTCTCTCCCTGTATATCATTGAAATTTGCTCTTACACTTCTTTATTAAATCACTGGATTGTAAGTTTTACGAGGGAAGGTACTTTATGTTGTTTATATGGCCTTACCTAAATGCAGATGAGGTTGGGGAATATAGCTTAGTCCTGATCCCAGCTATAATCCAGGTACTGTGGAAGGAGAGAACAGCTTTTGGTGGATAGATAATTATTGCTACCAGAGCACTGTTTTGTTTCTCTGTTTCTTGCTGCTCAGAATCTGTAGAGAAAGCTGAGCCTCCTGGTTCAATTATCTTGTATATACTTTGCAAATTAGTCTTAGTGTCTCAGGACTCCTTCTTGTCTTTATATTCCTTTACTTTAGACTGGGATCTTCCCTGGACTCTTTCTCACCTCTACTGAATTATCTTTTTCTCCGAATATTTTTCCTAATTGACTCCCTTCTACTTTCAATATTGTAGTGTTTTCTCATAATTTCTAGTACTTTAAAAATATTTACATATATAAATAAATGTATAGTTATATATTATATAAATATATATTGCTAAATGTACATAATAAATATATAAATACACTTTAAGTTACATGTAGAAATTATGTATATTTAACAATATATAGCTTAAAATATATTTTCTAATTTCTACTTAAAGCCTCCTTCTACTATTTCTGTCCAGATTTCCCAGCATGGTTTTATTGCTCTTGTGAGAAACAGAGTGCATTTCCTTCCTTTGGCTTATGGAGTTACAATGACCTATTGGCCAAAAATACATAGAAAGGAGTATTTCTGTTTTTATTTTCCTGATATATTTCAATTATTATTTTAATAATAGTAAACATATG
Organism: Tarsius wallacei; assembly: GCA_963574415.1. NCBI lineage: Eukaryota > Metazoa > Chordata > Mammalia > Primates > Tarsiidae > Tarsius > Tarsius wallacei. The sequence goes on from CAUYQG010243454.1 coordinate 13,052, forward strand.
TATAGTGCTTTATATTTGCAAAGCACTTTCAGATATGTGTATATATATTCTTATTTATTTATTGCTGCCGTCATATGAAATAGGCTAGCTAGATTGTATCCTTTTTATCTCATTTTATAGCTGAGGAAATGGACACTTAACGTATGGTGACAGAGCTGGCTGTAAATTAGCCAGGATTCCAATCAGGTTTTCTGATTCCAAATTCTGTACTTTATATTTATTTAAATCTTTATGCCCTTTTTGTTTTAAATATACAGTTTTCAGTAGTGCAGGTCGCATTTTACTCATTTGTAAAATAGGCTAGACTATATGGTTCTCTCTACCTCTAAAATTCTATTCCTAGGACCTTTGAGAATCTCATTCTAATATTAACAGGGATGCCTGAGAAGTCTCAGTTTTGGATGGTGCCTATAGATACACAGTATAGGCAAGGGAGAAAGAAAGGAAAGAAAGTAGAGGGAGGGAGAGTAGAGAGAGAGATAAAAATAAGGGATAAATGAAGTATAAAATCGCCTGGGTTTTGGTGGTGTAATATAATTCTGTTAATAGTTGATTCTGTTGGTAACAGTTAGAATTCATGCCATTGGAACGTCTTGCCTTAGGTTCTTTCAGTTTTACTCTGTTGATCCATGTAACTATGAAAAATACCCAGGAAATAACATACTTTTTGGATTCCTTATTTTTATTATTTTCTTATGAATTTTATTGAACCATTTTTTCTTTAAGAAATTTGACTTAGATTTTTCTGTCGAGCATTGTGTTCTTCAAAGAACTTCCCTTTTTATAGGAAAAAAATCACATAATTTAACTGAGCTGGCTGATTTAATTTCTGATAGTCTTAGTAAGAGTACTTTGAATTGATAGATATAAAGAAATGATGCAGACCCTGAAGAACCTCATGATGACGGTGGTGGAGTCTATGATTAACAAGTTTGAAGAAGATGAGATTCGAGGTCAAGAGAGGCAGAAAAAAATCCAAAAGGAGAAAAGCAGTTGTTATTGTACAGACAATTGCTCTGACAGTGATTCTTCATTCAATCAGGTATGTTTTTTAATTTTGCATTTATTTCTTGAAGTGGTGTTTAATCATCATTAGCTTCAATACATTCTTTTAGCCATATTTTTTGTTTTCTAATTTTAGCATTCAGAAGAAAAATAAACAATAACTTAATATTAAAGATTTAGTCTGTGAATTAACAGAATTATATATGTTCATTGAATAATTACCTTACATCTGAGACAATTCTTGTTGAGATAAAGGAATTAGTGTATTTTGGAATTATATACACCTATACATCCTCTGGTGATGAAGGTTGCTGTGAATTGTTAGTTTTAAAACGATTAAACTTTTCTTTTTAATATCAAGAGATTTGAGGTCTTATATTTTTTCCTACTAGGCTATAGGATTCCTTGTCATTTGACCACAGCAAAACTAAGAGAAAGATGTATTGGTCCTAGTGGAAGATGAGGAAAAGTAGCTAGACCAGTGACTATGCATGTGCCATGAAGTTGTACACAGAGACTTTTAGGCCAGAAAGAGTCTTTTTGACCTTAGTGTGATTCTTACCTGTTATTTTTAGTGAAACATTTTCATCTAATGCCTTAGGGACATAACTGTAATATAGATTCTAACTGTATACTAAAAGGGATTTGAGGAGTTTGGTTGAAACATGAAAAAAAATATGTATATTGGTCACAGTTGGGACTGTATGATGGAAGAAAAAATGACTTTAGATGTGTTTAAAGCAGAATTAAAGGTTGCTGTGCTTAGCCACCATTGCATCATTTCGCAGGAGAGGTGCTGAGTTGTGAGCTTTACAAATCAGGTTGATTACCTGATGTGATGGAGGACATGACAAAGATAGTGATTTTTTTCAAACTATAGTCCTTAAGCATTTCTTGTTGATGGACTGTTTGGAGGAAAGTGGGGTATAGGGATTTTAGTTTAATTTAACGCAGTCATTTGGCTTGTTCAATAAGTTTATTGAGTTGCTTCCTCAGTTCAAGGACTTTCTGAACTTTTAAGCTGTTAAAAGGTACAGAAAAATGCAATTTTAGGACTCAGGGGGCTTACCAGATTATATACTCTTAAATATTTGAGGAACTACCTGAATATGTTGAAACTGAAACACAAGAAAAAAAATGGAGCCTTGTTAATTTATTAATTTTATTTAAGAAGTACAAGTATTCAGATCTAAATAAGATTGCTTGAGTAGCTGGCAGTTAAAAGATTGCTACCTCCCAAATACTAAATTATTTTTACTTATTGGAATGATAGATTTTTGAAGAAATGCAAAGCTTTGGTAGAACTAGGATCATAATTTCAGAAGATATTTTTGTTTTTTATTTTGTTCTGTTTCGATTTTTGAGAAGGAATCATATTTTTAAGTTTGTTTGACTTCCTTTTGGATGTCCACAGGGTATATCTGAATTTTCAAGTGTCTGTTCCCTATAAGTATGACTTTATTTCATGTCAAGTCATAATTGGGACCAATTGAGTTGAAAGTGATCTCTGCCCATCAAGAAAGTCTGGAATTCCTGGACTTTTGGAAAGAAGCATATGAAGGCCAGAACCATCCTGAAAGCTTTTTTCAGTATGTTTTAAGTTTTAGGAGGTATTTGTGTATACTTTTGCTCAGTGAAAAGACATGCTCATGTGACTGATGAAAGAGAGGTTGATTGAAGTCCTGCCATGTACCTTCTGAGACCACAGTGAAATAAAAATAAACATCAACACCAACAAAGTTCTACCAAAACCCACAAAGACATGGGCACTAAATAGCCTGATGCTAAACAACACTTGGGTCAACATGGAAATCAAAACAGATTAAAAGATACCTGGAAACAAATGAATTGAAGAAACATCCTACCAAAATCTCTGGGATGCCATGAAAACAGTTGTAAGAGGGGAATTGATATTTCTGTGAACACACATCAAGAAATTGGAAAGACCATAAGTTAACAGCCTAACAAATCACCTTAGGGCACTGGAAAGACAAGACCACCAAAACTTTAACTTTAGCAGAAGAATCCAGAT
>CAUYQG010243461.1:0-12503 GCA_963574415.1 Tarsius wallacei
CATCGCTCCAATAAATCAAAAAATTAGCCAGACATGGTGACGTGTGCCTGTGGTTCCCACAACTTGGAAGGCTGAGGTGGAAGGATTGCCTGAGCCCAGCAGGTGAAGGCTGTGGTGGCCAGGAGCATGCCACTGCACTCCGGCCTGGGCGACAGAGTGAGACTCCAACTCAAAAAAAAAAAAGAATTTGAATCAATGACAAATGGATTAAATAGCTTGAGAGGCTCAAGGTGGCTCCAGGATGAAACCATTCTCAAGGGATATAAGAAAGTTAGATGACAGGCCAAGGGTAGTTCACTTTGCCAAATTTATCTTCTCTGCCAGATTTTCACTATTTCATATAACACAAAGCAATCACAGTAAATCTTGTAGAGATCCCACTCTAGAGTTATTTGTACCAGATACTGGGAGAAACTTGGAAGACTAAATATAATTTAAGAACTGTAATGTCACCTGACCATAAAGTTTTGACATGCAAAGGAGGAAAAGGAATGAAGCATGCTGCCTTCAAAGTCTTAAGTTGCAGCCTTCTATCCTTTTTCTATGAAAAAAAGTTCATTTTTGTTTTTAGAGACAGTATCTTGCTCTGTCATCCAGCAGCAGTGGCCACAATCATAGCTCACGGCAGCCTTGAATTCCTGGGCTTAGCCTCCTGATTAGCTAGGGAAGTACGGCTGTACAACACCACACCCCGTTAATTTTTTTTTTTTTTTTTTTGTAGAGATGAGCTTTCACTATGTTGCCCAGGCTGATCTCAAACTCCTGGCCTGAAACAATCCTCCCACCTAAGCTTCTCAAAGTGCTGGGCTTACAAGCATGAGACATGGCACCCAGACTGAAAGAAGTTTCTTGAATCAAATGAAGAAGGTATCAATGTTCCACACTCAACTTCCCACTGAGGAAAAAAAAAAAGCTTTTAAAACCTAAACCATAATCCCGTGCCTTTGGGAGGCTGAGGTGAGTGAATTGCCTGAGCCCTGGGGTTCGAGACCCGCCTGGGCAACTTGGCAAGACCTCATCTCTACAATAAAACAAAAATTAGCCGGGTGTGGTAGCGCGCGCCTGTAGTTCCAGCTACTTGGAAGGCTGAGGTGGAAGGATCGCCAGAGCCCAGCAGGTTGAGGCTGCGGTGGCTGGGAGCGGCCACTGCACTCCAGTCTGGGCGACAGAGTGAGACTCCAACTCAAAAAACAAAAAAACAAAACAAAAAAAAAACCTAAACCAGAGATTATAATGAATCCTAATAACCAAAATATCAACAAACAATTCAGAAATGGGAGAAAGAAGTATAAGAAGGAAACGGCCTATGCTAAACAGAACCTAACCAAAGGAACTAGGAAGGAACCAAAGTAAAAAGTTCCTAACTCCAGTCAAAAACAAAACAAGGCCGGGCTCGATGGCTCAGTCTGTAATCCCAGCATTTTGGGAGGCCGAGGTGAGTGGACTGCCTGAGCCCGCGGGTTCGAGACCCACCTGGGCAATTTGGTGAGACCTCATCGCTACAATAAATAAAAAAAAATTACCCGGGCATGGTAGCGCACACCTGTAGTTCCAGCTACTTGGAAGGCTGAGGCGGAAGGATCGCCGGAGTCCAGCAGGTCGAGGCTGCGGTGGCCGGGAGCGGCCACTGCACTCCAGTCTGGGCAACAGTGAGACTCCAACTCAAACAAAACAAAACAAAAACAAAGAAATAAACACAAATTTCATAAATCTGTTAAATCTCACAAATTTCAGAGGATACTACTCTTTTCTGATGAGACAGCCTGAAGAAATGCTATTTATATCTTCCTCAGAGAGCTTAAAAGATGTTTTTGTCATGTGTTCCTTTTTTTTTTTGAGTTGGAGTCTCACTCTGTCACCCAGGCTGGAGTGCAGTGGCCGCTCCCGGCCACCGCAGCCTCGACCTGCTGGGCTCCGGTGATCCTTCCGCTCAGCCTTCCAAGTAGCTGGAACTACAGGTGCGCGCTACCACGCCCGGCTAATTTTTTGATTTATTGTAGAGATGAGGTCTCGCTTGCCCAGGCGGGTCTCGAACCCACGAGCTCAGGCAATCCACTCACCTCAGCCTCCCAAGGCGCGGGTGTTCCTTTTTTTTGAGTTGGGCGTCTCACTCTGTAACCCAGACTAGAGTGCAGTAGCATGATCACAGCTCACCATAGCTTTGACCTCCTGGGCTCAGGCAATCCTCCCTTCTTAGCCTCCTAAGTAGCTGGGACTATAGGTATGCACTACCATGCCCAGTTAATTTTGTTTTGTCCAGACTGGTCTCAAATTCCCAGGCTCAAGCAATCCTCCCACCTCGGCCTCCCAAAGTGCTGGGATTACAGTGTGAGACACCAGGCCTGCCCTGTGTATTCCTTATATCTATAAAGTAGTTGTTTTTTAAAGAAGTCTTTGTCTGGGTGGTTTTAAGTACACAGCATATAAGAGAAGTACAGGAGTTGAATAGCTTAAACAATAACTGAAGAAAAATAATGGTAAGTATGAGAAAAATAAATCTTCTCACCAAAAATGCATATTTTTCCTTTTTTTTTTTAAAGCAGGATTTATTGAGAGGACAGAAAAGCTCCCACAGTGGGAGGGGACCCAAAGGGGTTGCCCGCATGTTTTTCAAGTAAAGAAGTTAAAAAGGTACCAGGTATCATTTATGAGAATCATACTACATAGTATTACCAAATTCACACAGAAAAATGTGGAGGGATCATTTTTAGATATGCACCTTTATAAAGCTGTCTGAAAAGTGAAACATTTGCCAAATTTTTCTAACCAGCTTGTATTGTAAAAAAAAAAAAAAAAAAAAATACAAACCACATAGGGAAACATGCAGTCAATAATATAGCTGGAAACCTTGACAAGAAAGGAAATATGCCCTAGGATACTAAATACCGCAGAATATAATGGCTTTGTTGGTCTTTTCTGAAAATTTCAGCATTTACTGGAATTTGGAATCTTCCTTCCATCCACTCCTTATCACCACCCCCATCTCATCTACCTCTCTAACTCTTAGGAATCTCTGAAAAAGATTATTTTATTCTAAGTATTTACAATGTTTAATAGAACTAGTCTGCAATCTCATATACTACCAGTAAGTGTCAGTGGACAGTCACATGACATATTCCTAACTGAACAGAAACCCAAGCCTTTGGGTTCTATAAAATGAATTAATGAAGGCAAATTAAATTTCCTTTGTATTCCTTTCTTGATTCTTTGTGGAAGGAACATAGCAATGGGGGAAGGTTCAGGAAGGAGAATTAAAAAGGTACAAATAAAAAAAAATAGGCAAATCTAACAAAATCACTTTATTTTTAAAAGTATATGATGAAAAATATCTAACATAATGTAACATATGAATACAACTTTGTGGCAGTTGACACACAGAACAATGCATTTCATGGCATCAGATAGGGAAAATGTTTATGTAATGCTGTGAGATCTCAAGTTCTATGCTGAATTTGTCTTTCCTAGACAGATATCTGCCTTAGCTGCTAACAATGATTTTCTGGGTCAACCATCAAAAGAAACATTTTTTTCTCCTTATTGAAAAAATCCAAATCGATTCTGGCAAATTGGGGTTCACAATGGATGGGTACACTTAGCTGCCTCTCCAAATATGTTAAGCAGACTTTTATATCCATGCAGGTTGAAGAGAAAGATATTTCTAAACTTGCTTTGTATTTAGATGGATAGCTTTAGAAAGGAGGAGAGAGCAACATGTATTCTTCAACACTGTGTGTTGGGAAACAAACACCAGTAGAATAACAATATGGAAGACAGCAAGGCAGATTTCATTACGGTAGAGTGCCTACACTTCCTCATAACTTGGATTTACACACTGCAAATCCTCTGATCTGATTACCTCCAGTGATCACGTAAAATACCGGCTTTAAACTCTTTGCCTTAGTGATAAAACAGCCACTTTGATTCACAACGAGACATTCACAATAAAGTATATTGTAAACGTACCTGTCCACAGCCTGGGGCATTGCACACAAACGGTCTGTCGTCTCCCATATTTCATATAGCAGAGCGGAGCTGAAGAGGGGAAGGTAGAGGGAAAAAGTTATGTTAAATACGCTGGAGAAAAAAAAAGTGCTTCAAAAATATCAAGCCTAGAAACAGGTGTTCCAAGAATGCCATCTATCAAAGTCGTAAACACAGGCTACTTTGGGGAGACCAGTTAGACAGGTGGCATATGATCTACTGTGCCTCGATTGAAACTTTTAATTAGAAAAATTTAGACCTTAATAGTCAAAGAATTTCAAACCTTTCCTAGATTTTCCCTCTTTCTGCTAAAGTATATAACACATTTCTCCAATCTGCTGAATTACAACCAGTGCAGTTCCCTATGTCAATAAATTCACTGAACGCTCAATGCGGAAGCCATATTTCTGAACTAGAGAAGACCAAAATTTGTCATTTAATTAATTAAGGGATTATAGGAGGGGTGCTCCATTTTACAGGGCCATAATCTGGCTCCCTGGTGTATAAACTACGAGACTGTTGGCAAGGGCCGTTTATCCCAGATTATTGCCAAAGAAAACAAAGCACCCATCCTATTGGGCTACACGGGAAATGATTTTCATTAATAAAAAAATAAAAATAAAATCCTTCTCTTCCCACTGGGAGCCTCCTTCCCCCACCAATCGTCTGTGGCAAATGGAGAAATATCGGTACCCTTCCCCCCTCTGATTCTATTTATGGCTAGGTTTTTAAAAGCAGCAATAAAACAAATGTCGACTCTTTGGGGGTTTACTGGGTGAATATGTTCCGGCTGTTTGTGCTGCTCTCGGCCAGAGTTCTTGGGCTGCTCTGTTGCAGCCAACAGATGTGTGCTGCTGCAGGGGATAAAAGAAATGGCACTAAAAGGCATCATCATCCATCCCCTCTATTTCTCTGAAGACTTTAACAGGGTTTATACTGTTTTTTAAATTATTGAAACCAAACTCTCAAAATGTTGACTGAAATTCTTTGTCAAAGAACAATAATTCCAATCTGAATGTATAGGGAAAATTTCTCATATTCCAACTAGGAATAAAAATAGAGATAGAGATGGCTAAAGATTAGAAATGCAAATCACTATAAAAAGATATTCTAAAAGATGAATTGAGTTTTAGAAGAGTGGACAAGAAAAATGGGGTAAAGGGTAAAAACAGTCTTACAGAATAAACTCCTAAAGGACATTTTAAAATATCTCCCATAAGAGAGAAAGGTATACAGAAGAATATGAACAAGGGATGATAAGAAAGGAACTAATATTTGAATATGCCTAAAAATGACTTCAAAACTAGAGATAAACTGAAATGTCAGGGTAATCTGTCAAGCCTGAGTTAAAATAAAATGTTAATGTGCTATACTGAACCTGGTAAACCGTGCTTAAAACTCAGGTTAGCTAGATAACATCTCTCCTCCTCTCTTAAGACTCACACTGAGGATAGAAACTAGTATTTCCAGTTATCTAATCAGTAATTCCACTAGTAGTCGGTGTTTAACATTGTGGGGTGCCCCATAAAATAGAAAGGGTTTCTTGGTCATCTTTCAGCGTGATAGGAACATGGTCAAACTATGAAGAAAACCGATGCTGCAGCATTGCTGTAATGGAACAGAGCCTGTATGTACATACGTGTACACAGATTTATTTCACATTTAGCCAGGATAAATTGCTTCAATAAATTCTGTTCCTAGGAGAGACCAGCTCAAGCTGATGATTGGGTACTAGGAAATGAGAGCTTCATTCTTCTTCACAGAGCCCCAGGACAAGGGAGTTTTCTGGCTTGTTTGTTTTAAATACATGATTTTTTTTAGTACTTTCTGGAACTACAACATAATATAGAAAATAAATACAAGTAAATAAAAGTAAATAAATTCAAAGACAAGGGACATTATGGCTGAAAACTCAGAGCATGTCTGGAAAGTAATTCATCTCTGGAAAAATTCCTAACTACTATGCTAGAAATAATTTTACTTCCTTATCTTAGAATCTGCTTTCCTAATATAATCACAAAATGAGAATTTTCTGTCAACAAGATCTTCTAACGTATTTTCAACCATGAAGCAAACTACAAGAACCAGAGTAGACATAATACAAGAATCAGGCAGAATTCCTTACTTTTATCTTGGTTCTGTTACTTGGTGCTAAATTTCCTCATTTTTCTACCTATTTAGAGGAGGGAAAGAGTCTTGGCTAAGAAATGGGGCAGTACTGGCATAGAAAGTGATTAAACAAATTCTGGAATAGTTTCCCTCAAACCATAAAATTCAAATTTCAACTTGGCTTTGCACAATCACATCACAATATGTGACTTCCAAATTTTATTTAATGGCATCCTTACTAGGAAATAGAGATGAAAAATCATGACTTCCTAGGAGGAAAAAAGCAACAACAACAAAAAATCTTGGGAAAACAAGCATTAAAATCTAACAGAAGTATTTTCACTAGTCTTAAATATTCAACTGACAGCCACTACCTAGCATTTCCTGCTTCCTTCCCAAATGGGCTGGCCTTTGTTTTACCATTTTCACCAAAGGAAGATCACAATAGGAGGAAGAAGACTGCTCTCTTCTTAAATACTCACAATGATTCTTAAATCATTCCCTCAATTTCTTGTCCCTTGTCATTCACATCGTTCTTGCTTTTAAAAAATTTCACTTTAAGACCACAAAAACCCTAATTTCAGCAGAAGAATCCAGGAAAAAAAAAAAAATTTCACCTTGAAGTGATTTTTAAAAATTAAATATTTAACAACAATAAGAATGATCCATTTATTTAAAAATCTAGCTAACATCTTTTTCTAAAAAAATTTCTCCTTCATTCCGTCTGCTGCATCAATTGCTACATATAAAGAATGCCACTGCTTTTTTCTGACACTTAAAACAAATCTCTCATTATCAGCGAGGTCAAACTGATGTCATCTTAAAAACAAAAAGCAACACATTTCTGTAGTATAAACAGACTAAGACAAAAAGTGAAATATTGAATAACGATGCTGCCACTCACCAGAATTTAACTCACAGCTCATTTGTAACTACACTGCTTGACAAGCAGATCATGTGTCTGGGCATGGCACTCACTGTGTGTCATCCCCTTCGAGATCTATTCTTCAGGATGAAACACAAGCATTTTACAGTACTAAACAATAAATGACAGAAGAGGGATACACACATTAAGAAGCATTGCCAGGGGGAAGTGGGATGCTTTCAGAAAGGATCTTAGAACAGGAAAATAAAGACGCATGAAAAGGTTGTCCTACAGCCCAAGGTCTGCAGAAAGGGCTCATGTACTCAGAGTCACCAGAATACAGAAATGATAAAAATTAGTATTTACTCAAAAAAGAAAGTTATTTAAATGCTGGAGAGAAGTAAAGAAAACCCAAGGTTTAGAAAAAGACTTTTTAATAACAAGATAATTTATAAAAATCTGTGTTAGTTTTGTCAGGTCAGAGGTAGATCCCAAAAATGGTCAATGTGCAAGAAAATGGATTCTATGTATATATATAGTTGCTCTATCTATATTTATTTTAATAGAATGAGGATGAAGTCTGTCACTGAGGGCTACAAAATCAATTCTCTGAACCTGGTTGTAACATGATCATTTCTCTAGTAACCAACTGATGTTAAAAAGATGTCCCAACTCTAAGTAAGGAATAAAAGCCATATACAAACACACCCGGTGTCTGTCATTAGGTTACTAATAACAAAAAGCAGACACTGCTAGTATAGAAAATGAGAAGGACAATGTACTATAAGTATCAAAGATTAATAAAAATCTAGAAGAGATTAAGACAAGCTATCATTTACAGCCACAAAAAAGAACAAAATCATGTCCTTTGCAGCAACATGGATGCAGCTGGAGACCATCATCTAAGCAAACTATCACAGAAACAGAAACGTGAATACTGTATGTTTTCACTCATAAGTGGACACTAAACACTGGAAATACAGAAACAAGGATGGGAACAACAGATGCTGGTCACTGCTAAAGGAGGGAGGGAGAGGGGGGAGATAAGGGACACCAAACCATCCATTAGTTACCATCCCCACCCATTGGGTAGGGGAGGACTGGTCAGAAGCCCAAATCTTACTTTCATAAAATATACTTAAGTAGCAAATCCTCACATGTACTCCACAATTCTAAGATACAAAAAAAAGAAAAATTTTTTAAATTTATATGTTAAAAAAAAATTGTTGGGGGAAAAAAAAGATTAGCTATCATCCCTTCATTAAAAAAAAACACTACCTTCAGGCCGGGTGCAGTGGCTCATGCCTGTAATCCCAGCACTTTGGGAGGCCGAGGCGAAAGGACTGCCTGAGTCCAGGGGTTTGAGACCAGCCTGGGCAACTTGGAGAGACCCTGACTCTACAATAAATCAAAAAATTAGCCGGGTGTGGTGGCGCGTGCCTATAGTTCCAGCTACTTGGAAGGCTGAGGTGGAAGAATCGCCGGAGCCCAGCAGGTCGAGGCTGCAGCAGTCTTAAGTGTGCCACTACACTCCAGTCTTAGCAACAGAGTGAGACTCCAACTCAAAAAAAAAAAAAAAAAAGAATGACAGCTAATTTACAAGTTCAATTAGTCAGAAGTTGATCAGTGTACATGGTCATTTATCAAATTCTTCTGCTAGCAACTCCAGAGTATAGACAAGAACACAAAAAAGAGGGGTTAACAGTCTTGGTAATAAATTTAACAAAGAAGAAGTATGAAATTAATAACTACAATTTGCTTTCTGGATCACATGCAGTCAGTTTCTAAATTCATTAATTCACCAAACATTTTATTCAGTGTCTACCATATGCTCTAGGCCCCAGTAGTTCAACAGCAAATGAGATAAGATTTCTGCCCTTGCCGGGCTTGGTGGCTCACCCTATAATCCCGCGCTTTGGGAGGCCGAGGTGAGTGAATTGCCTGAGCCTGCGGGTTCGAGACCCGCCTGGGCAACTTGGGGAAACCTCATCTCTACAATAAATCAAAAAATCAGCCGGGCATGGTAGCACTTGCCTGTAGTTCCAGCTACTCTGAAGGCTGAGGCGGAAGGATTGCTGGAGCCCAGCAGGTCGAGGCTGTAGTGGCCGGGAGCAGCCACTTGCACTCCAGTCTGGGCGACAGAGTGAGACTCTGACTCAAAAAAAAAAAAAAGATTTCTGCCCTCATAAAGCTTACTTGCAGTCTCAAAATAAAAGACAAACAATAAGCAAGTAAAAAAAATTTTCAGATTAATAGCAGAAAATTGCTATTAAGCAAATGAAATGGTGATGTGTTAGTGACTGGAAGAGGGCAATTTTAGTTTCATGACTAAAAAGAAAATGGCTGCATCAAAGGGAGAGCAGGGTAGGATCTAGAGATCTATGTTAAAACTTCAGGAAGCCTTTCCTTTCCTCTTAGTAGATGTCAATATTTATTAGTTTATACTTAGTAATTTTTTTTTTAATTTGGGGTCTCACTCTGTCGCTCAGGTGGGAGTGCAGTGGCATGATCACAACTCACCGCAGTCTCGACTTCCTGGGCTCAGATGATCCTTCCACCTCACCCTCCCGAGTAGCAGGAACTAGAGGCGCATGCCACCATTCTCAGCTAATGTTTTTATTTTTTGCAGAGACGAGGTCTTGCTCTTGCCCAGGCCGAACTCCTGGGCACAAGCAATCTTCCTGCCTCAGCCTCCCAAAGTGTTAAAACTGATATTCAAGCTTACACTTAACTTCAAGTTTTTGGAGAAAATTGCTGGGTCCACAAAACATATGCTATGCGGGTATTTAAGGCAATACATATTTAAGATATTTTAAATACATATTTATGACTATTTTGTGCTTACGGCCCTTTATATGACAGCCAACCAATTCTATGCTTTTATCACCCAAATAATACGAAGGTCTACAGTTTTTAGGAGGAGGGAGAAATGTGTAAAGTTAACCCTTATTCAAACCGTGAAAACCTTGGCCAGAGATGTTAAGTATATATTCAAGTACAAGGGAATGCCAATCAAACATGCAGCAGAAAGGGCACCTTTATATAATACTTTTGAGAGTACGTATTTGGACAATCTGGAAATTAATTTGGCAATATTTATATTAAATATCTTTAATGTTGTGTTTTTTGTTGTTGTTGTTGTTGTTTCTGAGTTGGAGTCTCACTCCGTCGCCCAGACTGGAGTGCAGTGGCCGGTCCCAGCCACCGCAGCCTCGACCTGCTGAGCGATCCTTCCGCTTCAGCCTTCCAAGTAGCTGGAACTACAGGCATGCGTTACCACGCCCGGCTAAGTTTTTGATTTATTGTAGAGATGAGGTCTCGCCAAGTTGCCCAGGCGGGTCTCGAACCCGCGGGCTCCGGCAATCCCTTAAAATGTTTTATACCCTTTGAACAAATTATTCTTCTTTCAGGACTCTAAGGACAAAATCAGAAATATGAACTATTTATATATTAAAATGTTTACCACAGTCATCATTATGACCAAAAAAGAACAGGAATTAAATTAAATGCTTAACAAGAATAGATAAATATAAATTAAGGTATTGCTTCACAATAGACTATATTTAAGCTATTAAGAACAACATTTGGAGCCAGGCTCGGTGGCTCAGCCTGTAATCCTGCGCCTTGGGAGGCTGAGGTGAGTGAGTGGATTGCCTGAGCCCGCGGGTTCGAGACCTGCCTGGGCAACTTGGTGAGACCTCATCTCTACAATAAATCAAAAAAAATTAGCCGGGTGTGGTAGCACACGCCTGTAGTTCCAGCTACTTGGAAGGCTGAGGTGGAAGGATCGCTGGAGCCCAGCAGTTCGAGGCTGCGGTGGCCGGGAGCAGCCACTGCACTCCAATCTGGGAGACCGAGTGAGAGTCCAACTCAAAAAAAAAAAAAGGAATAACATTTTGAAAACTTGAAAACATTTTTTTTTATTTTAAAGATGTGGGGTACAATTCAGGATTAGGTATAAAATTGGTCACTGTAAAGTTAAAGTCTGGGCATCCCTTTGGTCTCCACTTTGCCTGATTTGAGATCAGGTATCCTTACTGATGTTGTATTCCCCCACTCACCACAGCAGTATTGAAAATGATTTAATGATATGAGAAAAAGCTATACATTAAAAAAACAGGATATAAAACTGTATATGCACCATAATTCTAAATTCTAAATCTGTAAAAAAAGTAAACAACAGGCTGGACTTGGTGGCTCAACCTGAAATTCCAGCACTTTGGGAGGCCGAGGCGAGGGGATTGCCTAAGCCCACAGGTTCAAGACCAGCGTGGGCAACTTGGCGAGACCTCATCTCCAAAATAAATAAATAAATAAAAATTAGCCGGGCATGGTAGCGCACACCTGTAGTTCCAGTTTCTTGGAAGGATCGCCCAAGCCCAAGCCCAGCAACTCAAAAAAAAAAAGCTAACAAAATAATAAGCATAGAAAAAATGAAGGAATTAACATCAAAATGTTAATAATGGCTATCTCTGGATAATGTTATTCTAGGTGATTTTATTTTCTTCTCTGAGCTTTAGTATTTTTCAAAGTCTCTACAACAATCACAGATTGCTTTTAATAAACAAAAGAATTATAAAGTAATATAATAATAAGAAAGAATGCAGATATGCATGATTGAATTAAACAGTCTAAGTTAAAAAAAAAGACCCATATCTGCCAGAGTAAAGCACTAAACAGCATATTTAAAAATCATACAGTCCGATCGCGGTGGCTCAAGCCTGTAATCCCAGCACTTTGAGAGGCAGAGGCGAGAGGACTGTCTGAATCCAGGGATTTGAGATCATCCTGGGCAACATGGTAAGACCTCATCTCTACAATAAATAAAAAAATTAGGCCAGGCTCGGTGACTCAGCCTGTAATCCCAGCACTTTGAGAGGCCGAGTTGAGGGGACTGCCTGAGCCCGCGGGTTCAAGAACAGCTTGAGCAACCTGGCGAGACCTCCTCTCTACAATAAATCAAAAATTATCTGGGCATGGTAGCAGGCGTCTATAGTTCCAGCTACTTGGAAGGCTGAGGCGGAAGGATCGCCGGAGCCCAGCAGGTTGAGGCTGCGGTGGCCGGGAGCGTGCCACTGCACTCCAGTGTGGGCAAAAGAGTGACATTCCAACTCAAAAAAAAAAAAAAAAAAAAAAATTAGCCGGGCATGGTAGCGTGGGCCTGCAGTTCCAGCTACTTGGAAGGCTGAGGCGGAAGGATCGCTGGAGCACAGCAGGTCCACACTGAGGTGGTCATGAGCGTGCCACTGCACTCCAGCCTGGGAAAGGGAGTGAGACTCCAACTCAACAACAACAAAAAATACAAAGTTGCTTATTTTCTACTACAAAGCAACAGAAACAAGTGACAAAAAGGATCAAAAAAAGTTTTCTTTGAGCCCGCGGGTTCGAGACCCGCCTGGGCAATTTGGCGAGACCTCATCTCTACAATAAATCAAAAAAATTAGCCGGGCGTAGTAGCGCGCGCCTGTAGTTCCAGCTAGTCGGAAGGCTGAGGCGGAAGGATCGCCGGAGCCCAGGAGGTCGAGGCTGCGGTGGCCGGGAGCGGCCA
>CAUYQG010243467.1:0-16957 GCA_963574415.1 Tarsius wallacei
AACTACAGGTGCACGCTACCATGCCCGGCTAGCTTTTGATTTATTGTAGAGATGAGGTCTCGCCAAGTTGCCCAGGCGGGTCTCGAACCCGCAGGCTCAGGCAATCCACTCACCTAAGCCTCCCAAAGTGCTGGACTCTGCTACACTATTCCTCAAAGCAAAGCTCCCCCCTTTTGGTCTCAAGAGTTCTACTACTCCTGAGTGTAGCATTCAGGTGAACAAAGTGATACAAACTCATTATGAGTAGAAGAATTATTCTCAGAATAGTATTGGTAAATAAGATAAAGCACTCTCCACTTCTCTTTGTTCTTTATTGTGTACTTTTTTTTAGTTACATACATTCCTGAGAAACTTGCAAATTAAAAAAATTAAGTCTAAACGAATAAATGCCAGTACCTACTATGGACGTAGTCTCTGGCGCAATACTGTTGTATTTACAAGCATCCCTGTTACTGCTGCAAGGGCAGAGGAATATGTCTCCACACAGCAGCTCACTTAACACCTCCAAATACCCCCACCCCCTTCCAAGGCATTCCTCAGCTTCCTTGGAAGGACAGACCTGAGAACCCCCACCCCCAACTGCAGACCTAGGCCTTCCTCCCTCCTGCTCTCCCCACCAGCCCCTCTCTCCCTAGGGAGCAAAAACGTCCTGAACTTTTTTTTTGAGCCCTCCCCTCCCTTCCACAAACACTATATCATCAACGTACTAAGTACTGGGGACAGAGGATAAGAACAAACTCATGGTCTTCAAGGGACTTCCAGTCCAATGAACATGCCAGATGTGTAAGAATCTCCTATCAGTAAGCAGGAATACAGGGACATGAAGGGGGCAATGAGACACAGATGACAACACGGAACACAGACTAGAAAACAACATGAGCCAAAGACTTTTTACCACTTGGCAAATAAAGTCCAGGCAGGTCACTTAATCTAAGTTCTCTCCTTACAGAACGATTGTGCTACTTTATAAGACTAATAAAAATAAAAAGCATGATCCATAGAAAGTGCTAAATACCGAACTGGGAAAAAGCATTCAGCAAATAGCACTGTAGAAATAGAAGAACAGAAGGTTTACTTTTAAGAAGAAATCCACTAATTAAATTAAAATGAAGCAAAGCACTTGGCCCTAAAAATACTTTCCACTTAGATCTTCATGTGCACGAGGAAAACTGAATAGACAGACTTTTACACTCAAAAGTTTTAGTTAACTGATGACTCACATAACACAAAGCACAAATATTAGAGAGCAAAAATTTCTTTTTTCTTTTTGAGTTGGAATCTTACTCTGTTGCCCAGGCTGGAGTGCAGTGACACGCTCACGGCCACCCCAGCATCGACCTGCTGGGCTCAGGAAATCCTTCCAACTCAGTCTTCTAAGTAGCTGGAACTACAGGCAAGCGCCACCATGCCCAGCTAATTTTTTGATTTATTGTAGAGATGAGGTCTCGCCAAGTTGCCCGGGCTGGTCTCCAACCCTTGGACTCAGGCAATCCACTCGCCTCAGCCTCCCAAAGTGCTGGGATTATAGGCTTGAGCCACCGCACCTAGCCGAGAGGACATTTTATACCACACACACACACACACACCCTGCGTAACTTGTGGTATATTTAAGCTTAAGACGTTTGATATATTCAATCACAAAACCAATTTCACCATCAGTATTTTTCAAAGTAGCTGTTAGCAGAGTACGGAGACTTTCTGGCTCCACTGGTTTGCTGGAGGGTTAATGAAATTATCACTACTTTATACTGTCAATCACACCAACACTTGGAGGCACGTCACAATAATGCGCAAAAAATGAAATTCAAGCACTGACAGATTTTATTTATATATATTTATACACACACACACACACACACACACACACACACACACACACACTTATATTCCTCTTCCCTAATCTAATATTTTGTAATTCAATAAAAACATTTCTCGTAAAAGTAAAGATATTCCTGGAAATCAGAGATGCAAATAAACACACCCACAGTATACACTCTTAATTCAAAACCCGGAAACTTGGAGACCAGTCGCCTATCTTTTCATTTATCCTAGTCAACAAATGTCCCCAAGGGACTTAGGAAACGCTGCATTTCTACTGACCACAATCATTACAATAAGATCTAAACCACTTGCCTTATTTAAATTGTTTCACTCTCTTACTGCCAATTCCATTTTTCTTCAGCATTCCGTGGAAAGAAAAGATTCCCTTTAAAAAGTATTTTCCTGTAAGAAATGTCCTGAGTACACAGACACAGCATGTCTGCCCAAGACACGAAAGAGTGCCTTCTATGTTCTGATTGTGAGCAACCTTTTCTAGGAAAGCAAATTTTGCTCCCAATACTTAGACAATGCACTACAGTGTCATGGTTCATGCGCTATTAGTCATTCTGTTGAAAATTGTATTTAAAAAAATAATAAAAGGACTGCAGTGTGTATAAAGCATTTGGGATACAAAAGACTTATTGTCAGAATAGCTGCAGGACACCCGAAATAGAAAAACAACCCCCCAGAAACAAATTAATTTATGGTTTTATATTTTTAAATGCTATGCC
This sequence comes from Tarsius wallacei, assembly GCA_963574415.1. Classification (NCBI taxonomy): domain Eukaryota; kingdom Metazoa; phylum Chordata; class Mammalia; order Primates; family Tarsiidae; genus Tarsius; species Tarsius wallacei. Next base: position 2,553 of record CAUYQG010243467.1, read on the forward strand.
AGACCCTGCATTTCTTAACTAATCCATAGAATAAAAGAGATGACATAAATAAGCTTATCATCATGGCAGCTGATGGACAGAAATGAGAGACAACATTTTGTATTATTCAGAGAAACAAAGGGGATTTGAGCTCTGGAACAGCCTTTAAACTGGTGCATGTTGGCACTTAGTTTAGAAAATCCCAAGGTTCCAAGGTGCACGTGACCCTGGACACAGTTAAATTTTTATCCATTTATTTCCAGGTCTATTAACATTTTCTAAACTAAAAATCAGGGCATATTATTTGATAAAGCAGTAGCAAGTCTGAACAACCAGTTTGCATAGAAAACAGTTCACGAGTCTTTTTTTTCCGTAGAGTATTGTTTCTTCAAATATCTTATCTGGAAATTTAAATAAATAAAACAGGTGAACGCCAAAGTCTTCTGGTCAAAATGAGTATGTCCATGGAAGACGGGGTGGACCTGGAGAACAGGAGGGACTAAGGCCAGCACCAGTCAGACGACAGCTTAAGTGAAAACACAGATCCATGCATAGCCTGGAGGGAAGCTGCTGTTTTTCCTTCGGTTAACTGAGAGAAATGTCATACTAAACTGAAACTTGGTCAGACTGTTGGAGCTCAAAGCACAGTATCTGAAATAAACACTCCCATTCCAAATGAAGTCTAAGGCAGAAACACTGAAAGAGGGGAGCTGATCTAGTCACTAATACTTGCTCGACCCGTTTACAGAAAACACACGGAAATGTGTATCTTGATAATGACTACTCGTGTTAATTTTCTCACCTCACCATGCAAATCTGAATTCATCATTAAAGTTAGAAAGTCACATACCCATTCTCTTGGCTATCTAAATAGATATCTTTTGTTTTTCCAAGACAAGCAAAGCTGATTATTACTATTAATCTGTCACTACCCTCTCAATGTAAGAAGCTACAACTTTTCCACCTAAACCTCAAAGTCACAAGTGAAGTTAACACAAGTGGCTTTTTATTCCTTCAGTCACTAAGTCTAAACATTCAGTAGGAAAGGACGAGCATTCGAAGTCTTTCTCTTTCTAGCCCAGAGCAGTTAAACTAAACCAACTGGTGCCTGGTGAGGGCATCCCTCCATCATCCTGAATACTGTTCCCTCTTTACCAGATTAGTTGGCTGTTAGAAATCAGAAGACATTCTATTTTCTTGCTTCCATTGCTTTATTTCTATTTCCATGATAAGGATGAACTATCTTTAACTATCTTTAAAAATATTTTTAAAGTAGCAATGTTTTATATGACCACAGCCTTTCACAAACGTCCAGGTGCTCTCACATACCTACCCTTCCACACACACAGCTCTGGGGCTGGGTCTCTGGCACTGAATGCTGGTTCCATTCAGTGTACCCTTGAGGAAGTCACCTAACCCCTCCATGCCTCAGTTTCCACATCTAAAATGGAGACCATGACAATTCTTATGCCTCACAGGATTGCTAGGAGGACTAAATAAATCAATGTACGTGGAATACTCAAAACAGGGCCTCAAAGCTCACCATCACCAGGCATCTTGGTCTGGCAAAGATCCTGTAAGGTGGGAGAGCAGGGCCTCTTTTCTCCAGAGAAGAGGATCGAGGCTCAGAAGAAGCACGTGGCCCATCCAGAGTCATGGTCAAAAGGCAGAGCTGAGAACCCAGAACTAAGGAGGGATCGAGACTTCTCACTACATGGTGGTGCCGTGTTACATTTTTCGAGTTGATGCAATTCACTATTCTTCTAAAGACCACAGTCACTATGCTTTCACACGTCAACACTCAAACACAGACAAGCTGAGAATGAGCCTTTTATCTAAGATGACCTACATTTCTTCTAAGTATTTTAGGAGTAGAAATGAGTCAGACTTCTAGAGAAGTATACATTGAAAAATTGGGTTTGAATAAGTAGAATAAGGTGAGCCTATCATTAATGTTCCAATACTCAGAATTTGTTCTAAATAGCAAAATGTATAGCCCATGAACCTCACCACTTTCATGTTATGATTTATGTTGGGCAATAAAAACAGCATGGCATTAAAAGTCAAAATTCAAGTTCCAGTTTCATCTGCTGAAAGCAGGACTGCTGGGCCGGGCGCAAGGGCTCACATCTTAATCCTAGCACTTTGGGAGGCAGAGGCAGGAGGACTGCTTGAGCCCAGGAGTTTCAGACCAGCCTGAGCAACACAGTGAGACCTCATCTCTACAAAAAAAATTAAATAATTAGCCGAGCATGGTGGTGTATACCTGTAGTCCCAGCTACTTAGAAGGCTGAGGCAGAAGGATCACCCAGGAGGTCAAGGTTGCAGTGAGCTGTGATGGTACCACATTCCAGGGCAACAGAGTGAGATTCCAACTTTAAAAAAAAAAAGCCCAGGAACACTGGACAATCATATCACTTCTCTGGGTCTCAGCTACTGCCAAATGAGGTCCTACTTGACAGGGTTTTCATGAGAAACAACTGAGATTACATACATGGAACAGCTCTGTAACTGTAAAAACAACACGACACCAGAATGTGTTCACTTTTCTATTAGCTTCTGGGACTACACTGAAGAATAATTCCAAATTCATTCAATAATGAATTCATTCATTCATTATTTTCTTCCAAAAAGCTGCTGACAGAAGTCTTTGAATATAGAAGTGCCATCCTGAGTATTTTGTGTAGTTATCTAAGGTGACGATCTGTATTCCTCACTGTGACTCATTCACAGTGGAAGAGAAATTTAGGCAAACTGCATGCTACCCATTCCAGAACCACACACTTAAAGAAGACTCAGTAAAATCTAAACACAGGAAATAAGAGAACAAGCCAAGTGATAAGCACATGCATTTCTTCTTCTGATTTTAAATTAAACAATTACAAACATTTTCAATCAAATTACAAGGAAACTCAGTGGACATATATATTATCATAACAGTAAAAATAAATTATATATGAGTGACACTATACCGTTTTCAAAGCATTTCACACATATCCTCATAGAAATGCAATAGCCGGGCTCGGGGGCTCAGACTGTAATCCCGCACCTTGGGAGGATGAGGTGAGTGGATTGTCTGAGCCCGCGGGTTCAAGACCCGCCTGGGCAGGCGAAATCTCATCTCTACAATAAATCAAAAAAATTAGCCGGGTGTGGTAGTGCACGCCTGTAGTTCCGACTACTCGGAAGGTTGAGGCGGAAGGATCGCCGGAGCCCAGCAAGTCGAGGCTGCGGTGGCCGGAAGCGGCCACTGCACTCCAGTCTGGGCGACGGAGTGAGACTCCAACTCAAAAAAAAAAAAAAAAAAAAAGAAATACAATAAATGCCATTCTGTTTGTTCACAAGAGTATTCTAACATGCATATACAACTTCCACTCTTGGGCAAGTCCCTTCACTTTTGTTCCAAGATAAAAAATAAAAGAGTTAGACTACATAATAGATAAGGTTTCTTTTTAAAGCTCTTATATTTATGATTTTGATTCTATTTTGATTCTATGGTTACAAAAAGAGCATAAAACATACTAATGAAAAGAACATTTATAATTGCAAAATATAAGTTTATTAGAAATAAATACACTATTTTAAAGTGACTTTTTTTAATCATATAATTAAAATTGTATACCAAAATAGCCAGAAAAATGGAGCAATGGTATTTTACAGTTAAACCTCCTAGTGATTTCAGAATTATAGGATATTTCCAAAAAAATCAGAGAAACTACATATACTAACACAGAGTTACAGTTCAGTAACTATCAATATACCATACACAATGCAATTCAAAATACACACAATACTAAAATTAATTTGAACTCTTATAGTTCAAAAATTACTTTAGAAAAATTGTTGTCCTTCAGAGATAAAGTGAATATCCACTATAAAAATATTATAAACATAAATAAAATAATTTCAAATATTTAAGGTTTCTGTCTTGGTATAAGAAAGCATCAGATTCTGTACAAAGCAAATAAAACCACTACTAGTCGTGTACTTCAGAGATTCCAACAGAAAAAGCAAAGTTTTAACAGTAAACTGTTCATGAAACGGTTCACCAAGCACCTACTATTTACAAAGTGCTATGAAATCTGTGCCTACTGCTTCCTTCAAAAATGAGATCAGCTCCACCTTTTCGTAAGTATAAAACTGAAAATCCAGGTGGGAATAACAACACAGATAGCAAAAAAAGGGTTGTTGTTTTTTTATTCTTCCACCAAGTCTACCACCTAACAATTTCAAAATCAGAATCAGTCACGTATCCAAGTACAGATAAAGAAATAGAACCCAAACGTGCTTTTAGTCATTTTTTATAGGAATGGTAACAGATTGGTTATAATCTCACATATGGTGTGAGGGGAGGGTTCCATAGGCATGAAATACAATGAAGACACTACCACACTGGGGCTTACATATTTTAAATAAGTAAACAAAACAATGGAGCTGTATAAAGCTGTAGAGACCACAAAAATGTTGCTTGGGAAAGTCGAGAACTGGGAGTCTGGAGAGCATCCTGGTGCTCGACAGCTCTGTGATCTGAAGGGACAACCACCACCTTTGGAAGTCTTCTACCATCAAGTGCCCTGGGTAAAGTATCAGATTTCCTAGATCTCCCCCCACTCATCTGCAAACTTACGGAACCGGCCTGGGATCCAAAGGGCATCTGAATCAGTGGTTCTCAAATTTTTCAGTGAAGCTTCCTGATGTCGTTCCCAGTGATTCAGGATGTCTGGGCTGGAACCTAGGAAGCTGAATGTTCACCAAAGAAATACGCGGGTGGGTCTCAGCCAAGCTTGAGAGACACTACTCAGAAGATCTCTACGGCCCCTAGAGTATAACACGATACCCCTCGTCTCAGCACCAAGCTCTTAGGAATTCAGGATCTAGCACAGTGTTCAGGACACAATGATGCTAAACAAATATTCACAGAAAGGACAAAAGGAAAGAAGAGGAAGGAACAGGTAAAGAAGAAAGAAGGGGGGAGGAAGAGAGGAGGCTGGCTAGCTAACTGGCCATATCTTTGGCTAAGAAGCATACAAACATAGTAAAACTAGACTTAGGAAACATACACAACATGAATCAATAGCTGGAAAGCAAAGACCTTAGTCTCTACGGACAGTTTTACATATCACATGAACACTTGTCATCTTCTCCTCAAGAAGCTGCAAAGTACTAAGGAGGAAAAGGAAGAAAACAGCACCAAGATGAGATGCCAAAGGAATTCTGACGGAAAAGTACTGAATGGCTAAAATGTGGTAAAGGTTTTCCCCAGGTAGAAGAGAACACAGAATCTCACAGCAGGTACTCGGAATCAGGATTGAAGTCTGAAGTCACTGGTTACTCATATGTGCAAATTACATTTGGGATAACATATGGATTCCATAAACGCTGTCGGCAATGTTGATTTCTGTCCATTTTTATCTGCATTTTCCCATTCACTTACATTATAATTTTTGAGATGTTTTATCTTCACTTCTGATGATCTTCAAATGTCAATGGCTCTTAACACATTAACTGTAAACAAACACAAAGGAACTTAGGGGGATTCAGCAATTTAAAGAAACCTAAAGTATTCTAAATTACTTGTAACGCCTGCAGGGAAGGGAGGGGTGGGGAGGCTTGGGCGTTACATTGACTTGCTTCATAATTTACCTTATCTTTAAAATGTAAAACTGCTCTTTTGAATGAAATGATACTATTCTCTTAATCACCAGTAAAGGGGGAAAAAAGGCATCCTATTTTCTGTCAGAAGAAAAATATATTCAAAGCTAGACAAAATTCTCTCCAAATACGGACCCCCAATGCGTGAATGCACTGTGCACCTGTGTCCTCCCAGCCAAGGTAGTCCTCAATGTGCCCAGGGACTACCCCTGAGCTACAGGGCTCTGGCCTGGACCTGGCACCAGATCTTCAGGCATGATCAGTTCTCTGCAGCCCACAGAGCCTGAAGTCAAACAGTCTCAACGTCAAATGTCAAACTGCTCTCTCTAATCTTCAGTTTTCTAATCTGTAAAATGGGAACATTAATACTGTTTACTTTATACAGTTATGAAGACATGAGAAAATAGAATAGAAGGGATTTAGCACCATGCCTAGCACATAGTAAACACGCAATAAATATTAAGTGCTATTATGAATATCATTGTTGTACTTAATGTTAATACTATTAATTTATTACTACCATGGTCTACTAATTGGAAAGCACGTCTTATCTCAAGTGTTTCTATTCTGGGGTACTGTCTTTGGTAATAATGGAAGAATGTTATCCGATACCGTAACAAAGCACAGCAGTACCATACAATTTTTTTTCCCCCCCAGGACTTATTAGGAACACTCAGTTTGAAACTGTGATCCCTACCTTTGCTGGCTCAGCTCAAGAAAATTAAGGCTTGTAAGCACAGCCTGTCATCAGCCAGTTATTTTCCCTCTTGCTGAGGCACAACCTCCTGACACAGCCTCCTCCCTGCTTGAACAAGGGCTCGCTCGCTGCTGTCAGTACAAGCAATTCTACTGAGAAGAGGAATGGCTGTGACGTACACCCGTTAAACCCTCAGAGCCGATGGATCAATGTTTTATCAATCCAGAGGAGACTGATCTCCCCTCCTCTGCCCACTCCCAAATGATTAAACGCCTGATGTTTGAAATTACATGCTCAAAACATTAACATTTAAGTTAGTGACAAAAGAATACGTAAGACACTGATTTCCCTAGATTTTCAATAAAATTTTTAGGTCAAGGATATAAAAACACACACAAAATGCTGGCAGTGCATTCACAAACTAAAATGGTCTAAAATGGCCAGCTTTATTTCCTTTATGGAGAACATACCCTTAGAAACAAAATGAGAGAAAGGACCTAAGTAGAACCAGATGAGGTATTCTGGGACAGATAAAACACACGGATACAAGGCTTAGAAACAGATGCCCAACTGGAGAGGCAGAGTCAAGGCATCCCTCACCATGTGACTCCCCGAGCTCTACACATGGAATTTTAAAATAGCACAGCAATCATTCTTCACTTCACTTTTATCTGCCCGTCACTTAAGAATAGAGCAATTATTAAATGTATCTCTTTCATAGTATAGTTCTAGATTTAGAATTATAAAAATCTGGCCCAAGACAAGACACAAAAAAGTGAAAGTTGAAAGGACAAAAGACCAAAACAGAGTCACCTTAGCTAAAGAGCAGTCACTTTAAACGGCTCAGTTCTGTCATGTTTTCTTGGCAAATTAACTAGTTTGCTGTCTATTCATTAGCCAAGGACAGAACTGGTTTCCCAGAGGTAGCTACTGATAACTATCCTGCAACTCCCCAGGTACTGATTGCCTTGCTATTCCAAGTATTTGTCTCCCAGCCATAAAGCAGTCCCTCATGACACACAGACCCCATCATCATGGCAACAGCTCCTGTGCTACCTGCCCCCTTCATGATGAGGTAAAACAGTCCACCACCCAATCACCTTAACGACCTACCCACACCAAGGAAAGTCCTAAAAGCATTCAACCTCAAGCAGTCAAGGCCAAGCTTTTCTTCAAGCTCTCGCCCCCTCTCTAATCTTGGGGACATGAATCTCCTCTATTTCTCTAATCTGTTTTCTAAATAAACTATATCTTACGATTTAATTTCTCTGTAATTCTTTGCATCTTACCTGCGGCACTGACTCTGCACTCTGGCCCACTGACCTAAAAGTCTCAAAGACCTAAAAAAAAACTCAGAGTTAAGAGTGTTCTAGGCTACAGTTCTCTTCCTAGGTCTGCTACAATACACGACCTCCCTCTTTCAGTGTTTTCTGTTTTGGCCATGCATTTGCATATCTAAGAGTGCCTCTGGCAAAGGGAATGGTTACAGACTGTAACTGGAAAATATCCTTCTAGCTTTTATTTTTTTGTTTCCTTCTTGCTTTTAAGTGATTCGTTTATGTACAATGGAAAAAGCTGCTGATGTCAATGCCCTTTCTCTCCTATTCCTTAGTGACAGAACCTCCCATTTTTAGCTCAGTATAAGGCCTCCCGGAGAGACCTTATTCTAGCCTCCCTTGTGGCTAGGTACGGCCGTGGAACCATATTCTAGCCAACTGGATATGTGTGACTGCCAAAAAAGTATCCTTTAAAAAGAGGGAGTACGCCCTTCTTCCCTCCTCCTGAAGATGCAACGGCTGGAGCTCCAACAGAGTTCTGGCTCACGAGGCAACCCAGGACTGTGAGACAGTAACAATCTGGGTCCACGATACTTCACATCTACCCGACCAGAGCTGTATTAACTATCTCTGGGCTTCCCAGCAAGAGGAAAAAAAGTAATCATCGCGTGTTTTATGCCACTGCTAGTTTGAATTATCTGTTGTACTCTGCTAAACATAAAATCTACCTTTGAAAAAAGGAACTTTCCAAATGACAATATTTAGATTTTTTTGAAGTGTATCTATGAAAACATATTTTTGAAGTTAATTTTTGTTTTGTTTTGCTTTGTTTAAGACAGGGTCTCACTCTGTCTGTCACCCAGGCTGGAGTATAGTGGCATGATCCTGGCTCACCACAGCCTCAACCTTCAGGGCTCCAGCAATTCTCCCACCTCAGCCTCCCCCCAGCAGCTGGAACCACAGGCATGCACCACCAAGCCTGGCCGATTTTCGTTTTTGGCTTTTCTTTCCCCCCCACACAGATGAGGTCTCACTATGTCACCCAGGCTGGTCTTGAACTCCCAGGTTCAAGTGATCTCCCACCTCAGCCTCTGAAAGTACTGGGGTTACAGGTGAGCCACTGCACCTGGTTGAAAGTTAATTTATAATAAATTTAAAACACAGTATCTGCCCTTACTTAATCTGCACTAAAAAGTACTTAAAGAGCCCAAGAGTTTATTCATATGAAGCAAAGAGTCTTTGCAAGAATGAAAATTCATCCGTGATTACTGCCATAGGTCCCATGAACCTGGCAAAGGAAGAACAATGCAGCTTGCTCATCCATGGTCCGCAGAGGTGACAACCCTGGTGCAAACACAGAAATGTGTCAGAAGGGATAAGCACAATGGGCTCTGCATGACGAAGCTACAGGAAAGGGAGCTGAGGTCATCCTTTTCCTTAGAGGCACTTTCCACATTCCCTTTACGTTAGTAACTTCATAGCAGAGTCACCCTTCTTTAGAGTTCCACTGTTGACCTTACTTCCCAGGAGGGAAGGTTTACAAAAACCACTCCCTATCCTTGACTATCACCTCGCTCATACTGTTTAATACCATCCACTGCCGTAACTAAATCATACAGTCGACACAAAGAGAGCACGTGCCTCACGTATCCAAAACCACTTTTCTTAAAAAGGAAGAATATTCCATGCTGCAATCTGGAGAACTTCTACTACCCAAATCCTGAATCACTGCAACCTTTGGCCTTGGCAATTCTGAACACAACAGCATTAACTCGGAAACTTTCCAAACAAACTTACTGCTTTCTGGGCATCTGTATCCAGGTAATTTCCCTCCTCTGGCCATGATCCGGGTTTTACTGGCTCAAGTGACGGCCTCCTAAGATTGCCTTTCTTCCTTCCGAAGACTGCTTCTTTGCAGCACAGCTGGCCCTTGAGCAACAGGGGGTTGGGATGTTGCCCAGCCCCTCCCCCAAGCAGCAGAAAAGACTCGTGTAATTTTGACTCCCCAAAACCTTTACTAATAGCCTACTGCGGACTGGAAGCCTTCCTGATAACAGCAACAGTCAATGAACATGTATTTATCAAGTAACATGTTTTAGACACTGTATGCTGGCAATGAAGTACGCTAGAGAAGAGAACACGAAGAAAATTATAAGAGAAAATGTATATGCCATTCGCTAAGCGGAAGTGGAGCATCACGAAGGTCATTATCCCCGTCTGTTGAGTGGGCTGAGGAAGAGGAGGAGGAAGAGGAGGGGTTGGTCTTACTGTCGGGTGCAGAGGCAGAAGAAAATCCACAAACATGGGATCCAAGCAGTTCCAACCTGTGTCGTTCAAGAGTCCACTGCGGGCCAAGCTCGGTGGCTCAGCCTGTCATCCCGCGCCTTGGGAGGCTGAGGCGAGTGGACTGCCTGAGCCCGCGGGTTCGAGACCCGCCTGGACAGCTTGGCGAGACCTCATCTCTACAATAAATCAAAAAATCAGCCGGACATGGTAGCGCGTGCCTGTAGTTCCAGCTACTCGGAAGGCTGAGGCGGAAGGATCGCTGGAGCCCAGCAGGTCGAGGCTGTGGTGGCCGGGAGCCGCCGCTGCACTCCAGTCTGGGCGACAGAGTGAGACTCCAACTCAAAAAAAAAAAGAGTCCGCTGCACTTTTTTTAAAATCCTCATTTCCACTCATCTATCTCACTAAGGATGTCTAAGAAAAGGCCTAAAACATGTAGTATGGACTTGTGCTACTCATGACTGAGAAAGAAAAACCTCAGGAAATTTCCCAGAAATCAGATATGATAAATCAGCAAGAGATGATTTTCACCTTCTACTACTTCGGTCATTATCTTCACAAAAATGCTCTCAAGTAATAGGCATCCATGACCTCCAGCACAGACCTCATCGTGGGCTGTTTCAGCTCATGTGGACAGCGTTGCAAGGCAGCAGTTAGCAAAAGATCCAGAGCGATGGCTCTCAACCTTCAGCATGCACCGGGACCACCGGGAAGGCTTGCTAAAACACAACAGCCCCATCCCAGGGCTTTGGACTCAGTTAGGTCTGAGGTGGGCCCAAGAATCTGCATGTTTAACAAACTCTTGGAGACGCTGATGCTCCTGGTCTACCCTAAGGAAAGCTGCTGACGACAGCACAGGAAGGAGGAGAAGCACCCAGGACCCGGCCACAGCATCAGTTCTACCTACACACTTAGGATCCGTCGTTAATCTCCTTCGATGTCCCTTTTTACAAAGCTGGAAACTAACTAGTGATTATTTCACAACTGGGTCTTATCTAAGGGAACTTTAAAGCTCTTTCGGGTCCCTGAATAATGAAGTCCGAAATAAGATATTTTTAATCTACTGTTCAATGTCTGAGGCAAGGTGCTAATAATGATATGAAAGTTACAGGTTCCACCTGGTAGCTTCACTTTGTTCTGCAGCAATGGTTCCTACCCCTAATCTTGCCAGCTGTCTCGGAGGACACGCCCAGAGTCACAAGGGCAATGGGTTAAGAATGTGTGATTGTGACTGCACACAAACCCAGGACCACTCCTGAAAAACCTCCCAAAAGAACATTCCCTGCCAACGTATCACTTCTAACTGACCTTGAGGCTGAGACAAAAGAGGAGACCTTGAAACAAAACGTATCTTAGAAATCTTGGAATAGTTTCTGCCTCTCCAGGCTAAAAGTAAAATCAAATTCATAGGCTATTAGAAAACCAGAATGTGCTGTTTGCAAATGACAACAATTTTAAGGAAGACATGCAATTCAAAAATGCAATCAGTTGATGACGACTTGGAGTATATGTGTATCTGTTTGATTTTGATTTTATTTTTTTGAGTCAGAGTATCACTCTGACACCCAGGCTGGAGTGCAGTGACATGATCACACCTCGCCACAGACTCGTCCACCTGGGCTTAAGCGATCCTTCCACCTCAGCTTCCTGAGTAGAAGGGACGACAGACATGGGCCGTCACGCCTGGTTATTTAAAGCTTTTATTTGTTTACCTTTTGTAAAGACAAGGTATCATTATGTTGCCCAAGCTGGTATCAAACTTGTGCGCTCAAGCAATCCACCTACCTCATCCACCCAAAATAATGGGACTACAGGCAAGAGTCACTACACCCAGCTGATCTTTTAATGTGATTTAAATGTAAATATAAAAGGTTCATCGATGCTATGGATTTTATATAACAGAAATCAGTGAAATTGAAATAATCTGGAATAAACAAGTGTGCCCAGAATAACAAAATCATGAGACTATATGAAAGATTAGAGAAATATATATGAAATAAAACTACTGAGAGAAAAAGGAACCAAGGCAATAAAGAGCAAGGGATGGAAGCAAAGGAGGTGAGGAGGGAAGGACCCCATTATGCACAGGTCTGGGGAGAGGAAGAGAGGAGAGGGAGAAGCAGGAGGGAAGGAGCCCAGCGGACACAGGACCTGGCTACAGGGAACATGGCCAGTGCAATCAGCTCTGGATGTCGAGAAGCATCATCTAAAAACAACGTCAGCATGAATGTGAAGCTGCAACTCTTCATGCCAAACCCACCGAAAGAAAACCTTCTTTAATCCCTCCAAGGGGAACAAGGGAGGCTAGCGGCGAACACTCGGCCACCCTTCCTCTAGCCGGATGGCCCCTGGCGCTCCTTCGCGGCCCCACATTCCTCCTCAGTGGATTGCCACAGCAAAAGGGAGCCCAGGAAGCCACTCAGCACCACGCTGGACACTAGCACACAGACTGAGAGCCGGAAAGCCAGGGGACAACGGCAGCCTGCTCACACGGGGTGCCAAGACCTGCGGGGCAACTCACCGCAGTCCTGAGGCTCAGGCCTGCCCTTGCCCTCACTTCTGACCTGGGTGCTGCTTTATCAGTGTCCTACAAAGTCATCAACAACAGCGCCAGGCCAACAAGAATTAAGCCCCGGAAAGCGGCTGGACCATCGACGTGCTGAAGCGAACCTGCCACGGCTCTCCCTCTCTGCGGGTGGACATCCTGAAGAAGGGACGCGAGCAGGGGACACGAGCGTGCCGAGCATCCCGAGCCACAGGGCAGCACCCAGCAGGACTCGCCGAGAAAACCGCCCCTCACGCCGATGCAAGGTGACACAGCTGCAGCTGACCAGGACACCACTCCCTGGACGCCACCTGAAGGACCAAACGCTCTTTTGCGGCCGAAAGCGTCAGGCCTGGGCAAGCCGCTTGGAGGGCAAAGCGAGAGGAAAGCACGGCTGACGTGACTCCAGATGCATGCAGGACCCAGCACACGCCCAGGTGAGCCACAGGCTGCAGACGGCCAAAACATGCGGGTGGAACGGGCTGGTGCATTCTTCTCCAGATAGATATTCTTCCTACCTCCCAGAAGGGACTTAAGACATGTTATCAATTAACACAGTAAACATCACACATCATATTCAAGTTTGTACTATCTCCTCAGGTAAAAGCACCATCACTTCGTGTAACAGTAAAAGTACTTGAAGAAAGTAGAGATGAGGATATGATTGACCTCAGGCACGGATTTGACTCAAGCTTTTTTTGCTAAGCCGAAAAGAAAGATACAGTTATATAGTTTCTCTTTTCTCACAAAGAGCACACGGCAGCTTCTGCATAAACAATTTTCCGTGTAGCCAAACTGAGCAGATATTTGTGTCAATCCATTGTGTGAAAGACATTCTGTGACACATTTAGCGGTATTATTAACTATTATTTTGCAAGAGACATCAAAACAAATCCACAAGGCAATTTCCCAATTATTCCTCTACATAAAGGCAGAAAGCATTTTTAAAAAACCCTACAATTTAAGGGCATCATTTTTGCACAAGGTTGAGATAACACAGTCCAAACATCAGTATTCTGTTTTATCATAGGCTAATAAAACTCTAATCTACATAGACGCAACACAGCATCAACCATGGCAGTTCACTCTGGCTATGTATTAAAGCCACCTGTGATTATTAGCCTAGATTAAGTTTAAAATTAGGCTTTCTAACAAGTGTCTACAATGCATCTATTATAACTGCTGGTTAAAGGGATTGCCACAAACAGACATGATGATTAACGAAACAAAAAACATGAAAGAACTTAGCAGGGTAACTTCTGTTAAGTAGATATTCAATAAACGTTATTTTTCTACCTCCCAAAAAAGACTTATGAAAGCTAACATTCTCTTATGGAAAGCAGGGAGCCATATTTTTGTCCAGAGTAGATGAGGCTAATCTAGAATGATCAAAATTCTCTCAAAGAGTTCTTAGTTTTCTCAAAGTCGTATGTCAGTCACATGTATATATAAACTTTAAACTCACTAGACCCTCTTTTTTAGGAGATGTGTGAAAGTGGCAAGTGCATTCGTTTGTAAGAACAGCAGACACTTACTTAGTGCAATTACAAAAATCCAAAAGAAAGGTTATGTGTAAAAAGATATTCTTAGTAACTGATAAGAATGCATGTATTTTAGTATGGTCAGTAAGATTTTTTAAATGACAGAATTTTAGAGCTCCAAGGGTCCTCAACAGATTAACCCCCTTATTCTGAGGATGAGAAAACTGCAGACTAGAAGAGCTCAAGGACACAGGCGGAACGGGGAAACTCCTGACGCCTGGCACTTCCTTTCCGTGGTTCAACCTTGGATGAGTACTGAAGCACAGTTGTCATTTGCCACTTTCTCCTAAAATTACAATTTTCCAACCAGTCTTCTGAATGAAGGATCTTACAGCTGAGCATATCAATCCTCAGCCTTCTAAATTTCACAGTAATAAACACAAGACTCAAAAAACATTTGAGACAAACATGCAAGATATATAATCAACCAC
>CAUYQG010243471.1:0-23878 GCA_963574415.1 Tarsius wallacei
CTACTTGGAAGGCTGAGGCGGAAGGATCGCCGGAGCCCAGCAGGTCGAGGCTGCGGTGGCCGGGAGCGGCCACTGCACTCCAGTCTGGGCAACGGAGTGAGACTCCAACTCAAAAAAAAAAAAAAAAAAAAGAGAAAAGAAGGCCAGGCATGGTGGCTCAAATCTGTAATCCCAGCACTTTCAGAGGCTGAGGCAAGAGGATTGCCTGAGCCCAGGGGTTCAAGAACAGCCTGGGCAACGTGGCGAGACCTCGTCTCTACAATAAATCAAAAAATTAGCTGGGCGTGGTGATGCATGCTTGTAGGTCCAGTAACTTGGAAGGCTGAGGCAGAAGGATCTCCTGAGCCCAGCGGGTTGAGGCTGCAGTGGCCATGAGCGTGCCACTGCTCTCCAACCTGGGTGACAGAATGAAACTATGACTCAAAAAAAAAAAAAGAAAAGAAGTGCCATCAACGCTTTCAAAAGCTGATGTTTGTGTAAGGAAGACACAGAGTTTTGAAATAAATTTCCTTGAGTCAGTGTTGGTTATTGTACCATTCACTTCATAGTGTCAAGTGTTCTGATAATTGGATCAATTGCAGCACAGTCTCACTGTGCCTTCCTCTTAAATGTTACCAATAACTTTGTAGCATTTTTGTATCACCCAATTTACAAGTTTTTTTCCAGGTGCAATTTCCTCCTCTTTCTAACCTGTAGAAAAATACATCAAAATTAAATGGAATAATGTAACAATACCTCTCTAAGGTTGAAAACAAAAACAAGGCCAGGCAAGGTTGCTCATGCCTATAATCCTAGGACGTTGGGAGGCATAGGTGAGAGAATTGCCAGAACCCACGGGTTCGAGACCAGCCTGGGCAACTTGGTGAGCTCTCATTTTTACAATTAAAAAAAAAAAAAAAGTTAGCCGGGTGTGGTGGCGTGTGCCTGTAATTCCAGTTACTTCGAAGGCTGAGGCAGAAGGATCACTGGAGCCCAGCAGGTCAAGGCTGCGGTGGCTGTGAACGTCCCACTGCACTCCAGTCTGGGCGACAAAGTGAGACTCCAACTCAAAAAGAAAAAAAGATAACAAAAACCTTTGCAAATAGAATCTATGCTTTTCACAAAAAAAGCAGAGAAACAAGCCGGGCTCAGTGGCTCAGCCTGTAATCCCATGCCTTGGGAGGCTGAGGTGAATGGATTGCCTGAGCCCGCAGGTTCAAGACCCGCCTGGGCAACTTGGCGAGACCTCACCCCTACAATAAATCAAAAATTAGCCGGGTGTGGTAGCACGCGCCTGTAGTTCCAGCTACTTGGAAGGCTGAGGCGGAAGGATCGCCAGAGCCCAGCAGGTCGAGGCTGCGGTGGCCGGGAGCGGCCACTGCATTCCAGTTTGGGTGACAGAGTGAGACACCACCTCAAAAAAAAAAAAAAAAAAGCAGAGAAACATTTGTCTGAAAACAATTCTGTTTTATTTATTTTTAAAAATTGTTTATTTTAAATATGTGGGGTACGATTCAGAATTAGGTATACAGATGTTCATTATGCAGGTACCCTTGTTGATGAGGTGTGTACTCCCCTCCCATGGCAGTTTTCCACTACTGCCAATCCCTTTCTTATAGTATTATAATAGTTGTTCAAGGTCTGCTTATGAGTGAGAACACGTTTTACTTGGTTCTTTGTTTCTGTGATAGATCACT
The DNA here is from genome assembly GCA_963574415.1 of Tarsius wallacei. NCBI lineage: Eukaryota > Metazoa > Chordata > Mammalia > Primates > Tarsiidae > Tarsius > Tarsius wallacei. Next base: position 1,677 of record CAUYQG010243471.1, read on the forward strand.
CAGTATTATAGTCTCTAAAAGTCCATCCAAGTCTCTGCGAAGTTCATAATTTTGTCCTTTTTTTTTAGAAAGCAGGATTTATTGAGAGGACAGAAAAGCTCCCACAGTGGGAGGGGACCCAAGAGGGTTGCCCAATTTTGTCCTTTTTTATGGTTGTGTAATATTCCATCATGTATATGTACCACATTTTTTAATTCAGTTCGTTTTCGATGGGCAGCATGGTTGGTTCCATGTTTTTGCTATTGTAAATAATGCTGTAACAAACATGCATGTCCAGGTATATTTTTAAATTTTTATTTATTTATTTATTTTTGAGTTGGAGTCTCACTCCATTGCCCAGGTTGACGTGCACCCCAGTGTTGACCTGCTGGGCTCTGGCGATCCTTCCACCTCAGCCTTCCAAGTAGCTGGAACTACAGGCACGCGCTAACACGCCCGGCTAATTTTTTTTTATTTATTGTAGAGATGAGGTCTCGCCAAATTGCCTGGGCTGGTCTCAAACCCGCAGTCTCAGGCAATCCATTCACCTCAGCCTCCCAAAGTGCTGGGATGACAGGCTGAGCCACTGAGCCCAGCCCAGGTATCTTTTCCACAGAGTGATTTGTGTTCCTCCGGATAAAAATTCCAGAAGCAAAGCCTAAATTTCTCAACCAACTCATCTTTGACAAAGCCTCCACCATCAACCACTGCGTAGAGGAGAACTTATTCAGTAAATGGTGCTGGGAAAACTAGCTGATCACATGCAAAAGATTAAAACAAGACCCCTACCTATCACCAAACACAAAAATCAACTCTAAATGCATCAAATACCTAAACATAAACATAAAACCTCAAAACTATAAGAACCTTAGAAAATGCAGGAGATACCCTTATGGAAATTGGAGCTGGTAACCAATTTCTGATCAAAACCCCAAGTACCCAGGCCCTAAGACATAAGATAGACAAGTGGGACCTCATCAAACTGAGAAGCTTCTGCAAAGTCAAAGAAACCATCAAAGAGAGCAGGGAGACAGCCCATAGATTGGAAAAAATATTTTCCAACTGTTTATCTGACAGTGGTGTAACATCTAGGATCTACAAGAAACTCGAATGTGCTGCAAAAAAACAAACAAACAGTCCCATTACAAAGTGGGCAAAAAATATGAATAGACACTCCTCAAAAGAAGACATACGGGCCAGGCTCGGTGGCTCAGCCTATAATCCCAGCACTTTGGGAGGCCAAGTTGAGTGGATTGCCTGAGCCCGTGGGTTCGAGACCTGCCTGGGCAACTTGGTGAGACCTCATCTCTACAATAAATCAAAAAATTAGCCGGGCATGGTAGCACGCGCCTGTACTTCCAGCTACTTGGAAGGCTGAGGCGGAAGGATTGCCGGAGCCCAGCAGGTCAAGGCTACGGTGGCCAGGAGCGGCCACTGCACTCCAGTCTGGGTGACAGAGTGAGACTCCAATTCAAAAAAAATAAAAATAAAAATATAAAATAAAAAATAAAAAGAAAGAAAAAAAAAGAATAGCAATCCAATAAAAATAAATCATACCATCTAGTTGGGATCTATTAGTGGCCTGATACTTTTTAGATATAAGGCTACAATGCCTTAGCTCATGGAAATCGATTTCTACTGATCTAAGTTTGGTGTGGAAAAATATTTGGAGATGGGTAGGCCTTTGTGGATCCCTGCTATCATACTTTTGGTCTATTTTATGGGAAACTTCCCTCAGGTCTCTTAAAATACCTTATGCTGTAACCTTATACTGTGGATATGAAGGGAAAAGAAAAGTGATACCGTTTAGAAATTATTTTTCCCATTATTGCATTTCTGTTTTCTGGCCATTGACTACCTTATAACTAAATATTCCCTCTTTGATACCCAAAGCAAAGGAACAGGCAAAAAGGAACCATAAATATAGTAAGTCAATATATATATTGCTCAACGTATTTAAAAGGAAATGAATTCTCAGCGTAGTCTTGAGGTCTGTATAATAAAACTAGTTGCAATGGCAATTAAATGTCTTAAACTGCCATTGAACATTTTTGCCATGACTCAGGAGCCAGTATTTTGATTACTTTCAATACCAGCCATGTCCCATCACAAATGGACTGTTAACATTGTAACGGTGTAGGCTTATACAACAGACCATTTAGAGGAGGTAACTCAGAGGATTTAGGGAGCAAATGAAAAAAAAATTTCAATTTTTAAAAAATCAAGTAGGTAATGACTTGAGGCTATTTTGCTAAGTCCAATTTGTTAATTCAAAAGCATTTGCTGTACATCTTAGGGTTAGAGGAAAACAAACTGAAATATTAAAGAGTTTTTAAAAAAATTCTCCCCATATGTTCCTTGTTTCTATTAATCAACTTTTAAAATAAAGCTATAAGAATATACATAATTTCTAAAAAATATTTATATAGTTACCTCTCAGTTGTGTTAATGCATGGGAACAGTGTTACAGATAATCCACAAAAAACAAATAATATAAAATTCATTTAAAATGATAAAATAAATATTAAAATTGTATCTAATCCAGAGATGTATCACTAGAAATTTACCATGACCCCAAAGGTTCAACTAATGCAAGTTTCCTTTCCTCCATTGTTGAGAGTTATGTGAGTGACAAATGACAGGTATAAAGCCAATATCAAGGAATGAATAAAAAGATTCCCAAGAGATAGCCAGTGATCAACATATATTTAGTATAATCCACTGTAACTTCTTGGCTTTAACAGTACACAACAGTTGCCAAAATCCTCTGCGATAAATCTGATTCCTCTGAATTCTCAAATAAAATTCCAATGCCCATCAGTACAAATTTAAAGGGAGTTATTTATTTGTCTGTTTGTTTATTTCTACTTTTTAAGACTAGAGATGAGGGTCTCACTGTTTTGCTCAGGCTGGTCTGGAACTCCTGGTTTCAAGCAGTTCTCCTGCCTTGCCCTCCCAAAGTGCTGGGGTTATAGGTGTGAGACACCACACTTGATCTTGTTTATTTATTTTTAGAGAATGCCTCACAGAGTATCACATGTTCTCACTTATAAGCGAACCTTGAACAACTATCATAATACTATAAGAAAAGGATTGGCAGTAGTGGAAAACTGCCAAGGGAGGGTGGGGGTGGGGTTGGCAGTAGTGGGAATCTGCCGGGGGAGGAGGGGCCACACCTCCTCAGCAAGGGTACATGCATAAAGACCATTTGTATACCTAACCCTGAATTGTACCCCACATCTTTAAAATAAAAAAATAAATAAGAGAAATACTATACATACTATAAGAGAAATTAAGGCAGTGTATGAAGCCCACGTGCAGCAGGGCAGTGATAAATGAAGTCAGAAAGAGAGATCAGAAACCACATAATTTAAAAACTTTATTGGGCCATAGACTCCTGATAAAGAAGATCTGATAAAGAGCTTTGGAAAATCTCCCCAGAAAAATATATCTATGTAAATAGACATATTGTTTTTGCCAACGTCCTTGAAGCCTACGCAGGTACCCTCCCCCTGGGTGACCTTGAACTCCAGTTCAAAAACCCCTCATAAAGAGAATGTGAAATTCTGAGGTAAGATAATTATTACACTTGGCATTGCATTTCGTTCTGAACTTCCTGTCAACTGAGGTTATGAGATCAAACACACTAGGTTTACAGTTTTCAACATCAGATCAGTTCACAAAATTACTAGGGAAACATATGCCTTTAAAATAGCAGTATTTATACCTTTTATGAAATGATTATTTTATAAAGGATAATCAAGTAATATAAAGGGATATAGCATAGTTTGATGAAATTCTTTGATGGTAAGCTAATTATATTGACTAGTATATGAAATTAGCCACAGCATCTCATTCTTAACTCTTCTGGAAAAGAAGGAATTTATGTCTTTCTTTAATGGTAGATTTATCCACCTAATATTAGTTGATTAAAGCTGACATTAATATAATATATTCCCATGAGCACACACCAGCTAAGCAGTAAAGGAGGCCTAAAGGTATAAAGAGAAATCAACCTGTGATTAAATATCTGCTATTAATAGGTCATACCATGGAAAACTGGCCTGTATATAGTAGCAAATAATCATTTCAGGTGCCCACTGTTTCCAATCCCTGCATTTATTTTCTTAAAGGCAAATAAATAATATAATTGTCTTTGTCACAATTATAGGCACAGGTAGTATAGAGTAGAGACTAAGAGCACAGTCTCTGGAATCAGAGACTGGTTTTCTACCACTTGTTAGCTGTGTGACCTTGGGCAAAGTCATTAACTTCTCTGTGTCTAAATGTCCTCATCTGTAAAATAAGAAGAAAAGCATTAATCTCAGGGCTGCTTCTGGGTTATACAGAGATCTCTTGGAAATATTTGTTTTGTGGGGTTTTTGTCTATATAACAATTTGAGTTACCTAATGCCAACATATCAGTGTCATTCTAACAGTCCAATTTCACATGATGATGTGAAGGAAATACTACATGACTGGCAGTAACCAACCACTTGCAAGGCCACTCTGCTGGATTGGAGTTTGGTCATGGTTTCCAAGGACAATCTTATTGGCATGAGTGCTGGAGTTCCTTGGAGGATCTGGTCTACCCGGAGCATAGAATTGCTACAGAAGGTTGGAAAACACCTCAAAGTCACAGAGCTAGACCAATGGCTCTGCTTGCTAAAATCTAAGTGAGGTCCCAGTCTGTCTCACAGGGCCACTGGGAAGACGAATGAAGTAATCTATGTAAAGCACTTGACTCTGTATATATTGGCAATGATTACTGCTTTTACCATTGTTACCAATAATACTCACTGCATCTTATGCCTTTTCTGGTTTTCTTTCAGTGGATGGCTGCATTGATTGGTCAGTGGATCTTAAGACATACATGGCTTTGGCGGGTGAACCAGTCCGAGTGAAATGTGCCCTTTTCTACAGTTATATTCGCACCAACTATAGCATGGCCCAGAGTACTGGACTCAGGCTTATGTGGTACAAAAACAAAGGTGATTTGGAAGAGCCCATCATCTTTTCAGAGGTCAGGATGAGCAAAGAGGAAGATTCAATATGGTTTCACTCAGCAGAGGCACAAGACAGTGGATTCTACACTTGTGTTTTAAGGTGAGTGTTGTGTGAAAATATTGCTCAATCATATGGCTGATGGTCTTGATTGGGGCTGGAGTGTGTACAGGTGTGCTTCATGTGGCACAGCAGATATGTTCTTGAAGGTTGCAGTGCATATAGAGCCTCAGTAAATTCAATTCTAATTATCTATTGGGATGATGACACCACAAATTCTTATTAGATGTTTATAAAATAGAATTCCAATTTGCTGTGTATGTTTACTTAATTTAGAACATTTTGTGACTTGTTTCTTCTTCAATCCCACCCAGGGTCTTATATTAATAATTATTTTTTGCATACAGCTATTTGGCTCAATGATCTTGATATGTAGCCATGGAAATGACTTAAAGTATCATTTAGGCCAAGGCCTCACCTTTCTTGTTGGTGGAAAATAGCTTGAAATGCTGCTGGGAGATCTCTTAGCAAATGTGCAACTGGTGAAATCCTTCGTAGAATTGGCAATGCAAGTTTGAGCCCATTGTGTCTAAATATTCAACATAAACACACAGTTATTTTGAATTTCTGGGTACAATACTGGGAATATATCACAGACACAATTCTTGCTTGCAAGAAGTTTACAGTAAAAGGCAATCTGTTTTTTACTTAGGGATGCTACAATATGACCTACCTTCCCCCTCTACCTTAGTGGTAGGATCTAAGATCTAGCACCTCAGGGACTGGATTAAGTATTGAAGTAGGTAGCTGAGATGACCTTTAAGTCACCTTTCAGTTTTGCCATTTTGGGAGTCTCTGATCTTGCTCACCAGGGACCTGCACTGTACTATTTGATTTTAACTTCCTGGAAATGCAGACCTTTCCTATTTTTGTATCCTGTGGACTTTGATGCCAAAGCTATGTCACTTCTTCATCAAAAACACTCAGAAGCCCTTAGTGAGGTCTCATTGTTCAAAAGGCCAGGAGAGCAAGGTGGTATAAAAATAGAGAGCCTTTGAGATGCTCTAAGAATCACTTTTGTGTCTGGTGGTGCTGGAGTGTTTGGGGGAGAAAATGGTGAGTTTATTACCTGTTTGTGGTAGGCAAAATCCCCAGGATCTTGGCAGAACAGCAGTCATTCTGATCACACTCTTAGTGATAAACGATATTTTCTCCTACTGGCAGCTCTTGGAAAAATTGAGTAGTAGGCGTACTTCGGCTTTAATGACTGACAGTATATTCTCTAGGTGGCTGCTACTGTTTCTCAGCTTGTACTCTTTCCATCCCCCACCCTCATCAAAACATACCAATAGAAAATCTCTCTCTTTTCCTCCACATACCCCTATTTGCTTTTTGTTTGTTGCTTTTACAAATTTAAAGTTTTATTTTTAAAGCATCAGTCCATAATATTTCAGGTGCTAAGTTTATAATAATTATTAAGCAAATTATTGGTACTTCCCCAGCCTTGCTTATATCCTGCCTTGTTACCTCCATCTTTTTCCCTTCTTTTCTCTAGCCTCATTCCTCTACTCCTAGCAATATTAACAACTTAGTGTGTGTTCTTACATACATTTTCTCTGCTCTTTTAATTATGCCAGCATATTTACATGGGGATTTTTCTCCTCATTGTTTTACAAAATAAAAGGAGAGTTATCAATTTTTTGTAGTACAAATATACAGTAGAAACCTCTCAAAGACAATTGATAGAATGCTTACTCATCCTTTTAAGTATATAATATTCTATGTTGCTTAATATTTTATGATAACACTGTTTAGTCAATCATTTCCCTATTGATGAGCATACACTTTGTTTCCAGTTTTTTAGCCCTACAAAAAGTGCTGTAATAGAAAGCCACTATTTTATCTGAAATAAACTTTAAAATTCCAGAAAAGTTTTAGATTTACAGAATCATTGCAAAGATAGTACAGAGAGTTCCTATATGCCCCACACCCAGCTTTCCCATTTTATTAACATCTTATGTGATTATGGTGCATTTATCATTTGTTACAATTAATGAAACAATAGTGGAACATTATTATTCACTGAAGTCCATACTTTCTTCACGTTTCCTCCATTTTTCCTCAGTGTCATTTTTATGCTTTAACATCCCATCTCTGATACCATATCACACTTAGTTGTCATGTCTCCTTAAGCTTTTCTTGGTTGTGACAGTTCCTCAGACTTTCTGTGTTTTTGATTACCTCGACAGTTTTAGGTTTACTGGTCAGAGGTTTTGTAGGATGTCCCTCAACTGGAGTTTAGCTGATATTTTTCTCATGGTTAAAGTTGGGTAATATGATTTTGGGAGAAAGATGACAAAGGTAAAACACTATTCTCATTGCATTGTATCAAGGGTATTCAGTATCAATGTGACTTATCACTGTTGATGTTGACCTTGATTACTTGAATTGAGGTAGTGCTTGTTTTTCTCTACGGTAAAGTTACTCTTTTGTTCTTCCTTTCCATACTGTAGTTTTTGAGAGAAAGTCAGTATTCAGAGTCTACACTTAAGAAGAAATGCCTACATAAGTCATTTGTAATTGTCTTACATGGGAGATTTGTCTTATCTCTCTCCCTTATTCATTTATTCAATTATTTATTTATATCAGTATGGACTCTTGGATATTTATATTATATATTGGCTTGTAATGCAATACTGCTTTTGTTTGTTTGTTTGTTTTGCTCAAATTCTATTATCTTTGCCCATAAGAAGCTCTTCTAGTTGACTCACTTGTCCGTTTGATATAACCCCAGTCTTGCATTTTGTTTTTTTTTAAAGTATTTTCTTACATTATGGAAAGATGTTACAGGCATATCTTGTATATTTCCTGCCCCACTCATGGAAACAGACATTTCTTCCAAGGAGCCCTGATTTTTAAATAATGGATAATAATATTAGAAACCAAGATTTGGTTGCTAGGTGTGCTATTGCTGCTGGGGTGTTGTTGCTTCTAGGTCCTCTCAGCTGACAGTCTATTTGCTTTTAAACAAAGCTCGGCATGATTTCATGCAACAGTCCACAGATTGTAAAGGAATACTTTAGGGGTAGTAGAATTTCCCAATTTCCCTGAAGTTCTTTCCTACAGGTGGACCCCTCTTTCGATTGACCTTGTTTATGTTTATTGTGGATACCATCTGAGTCAGTTACTCAACTCACATCTAGATCAGTAGAACAGAAAGGGATAGAATTTCTGTAGAGGCTTAGTTACAAGCATAACTGATAGTTTCTTTTATGGTGCTGGCCTTAGGGAGTGATTGGAACTGATAGAGGTGGGTGGAAATTTTGAATATGATGCCTCATGTATGCCTTGGTAAGAAAAAAAAAGGGTCTGGGGACCACTGGTCTAAAGGGATTAACCAGTGTTTTGTCAACTGAGAGAGCTATAATTGGATTCCAGAAATTATAGGTGAAATAGTTAGCATTTGACTATGAATAATGAACAGTTTTTCAGACCTAATAGTGGTCACTGACTTCTAATATGTGCCAAGTGACAAATTCAGTCCATGTAGGCGATTTTACGCATTTGCCAAGAGAGTAAGATTTATAGTGAAAAAGGCTCTTAATCTGACAATTTCAGTATGCACCTAAAATTCCAAGTTTAATATCAATTTAAGGTAGTCATGAATGATTTTTAATGCTTTATTGATCCCATTAAAAATTATACATTGATTTCATTGTCCTGAAAGTACAAATATGAAACATTTAATAAAATTCTCCACTTATTTCAATCATAGCAAGAAAAGTTTACTGTGGCCAATTACACATTTTTCATTTTTCTGTGGCCAGTCTCAAGAGTGAATAGTTGAATTTCTCAGCATATTAATGGTTTTGTAGTAGAGAAATGATAGAGGACTAAATAATATTTTGAGAGGTAGTGCCAATCTAAGAATCACTGCAATCTTCCCAATGGAGGTACAATTTAATAGGACAAAAATGATCAGAGTAATCTTATCAGACACAATTCCACATATCACTTTCTCAAAAACTTGGAACAAGGGATGACTTAAGCTGTAGATGAAGATAGATATAATTATATAATCCTGCATCAAATTTGAAGATATTGAAAAAGAGTGAGTAAATATAATGTAACAGCTATACAAAGCTAATAGTTAGGGATACTCATGGCTAAGTGCAGAGAATCAGTTATAGGTTCAAAACCATTATGACCATTTATCTCTACATTGAGGTAAACAGAACAAGGAGCTCCCTTATTAAATGGAAACATAACCAAATATTTTAAGTCTCTAATTATAATGGAAATAAATGAGGTTTTTAAAATGTGAGTATCTTACAAACATTTCCAAAGAGTTACTAAGTATATTTATCCTGCCTGGTGGCATGATATTTGCTTTGATTGCTCAAATGTGATTAACCAATTCACATTTGAATGATTATTACTCCAACAAAACAACATTACCAGAAAATTTGAGTAGGGTAGTTATAATTGAAAAAGGAAACGTAACATGTTGATAATTTTTAATCTGTATGATGGGTACATGAGGGTTCATTATATTGTCCTTTTTATATTTGACTATGTTTGAAGTATTTTATAATAAAAATAAAAAAGAAAGAAATGTAAGTGTATGGTAATTGTGTCTTATTTTAGTGGCCCTTAAATGATCCCATCCTATAAGTGGCTATGTCTTATACATAAGCAAATTTTCAAATTTCTTTTTTTTTAATGTAAAAAAATTTTTTTTTAATTTTAAAATTGTGGGGTACAGTTAAGGGTTAGCTATACAAATATTCATTGTGCAGGTACCCTTGTTGATGAGATGTGCCCTCCCCTTCCCCAGGCAGATTTCGACTACTGTCAATCCCACCTCCCTGTCCCCCTCCCCCTGAAATTTCCTGCTACTGTCAATCCTTTTCTTATAGTATTACAGTAGTTGTTCAAGCTCCACTTATGAGTGAGAACATGTGATACTCAGTTCCTTGTTTCTGTGAAAGATCATTCAGTATTATAGACTCTAATTCCATCCAGGTTGCTGCAAATTTCATGATTTTGTTCTTCTTTATGGCTGTGTAATATTCCATTGTGTATGGGTACCACATTTTTTGTCCAGTCCTCTTTTGATAGACAGCACAGTTGGTTCCATGTTCTTGCTATTGTGAACAATGCTGCGATAAACATAGTGTCTTTGTTTGTTTGTTTGTTTGTTTGTTTTGAGTTGGAGTCTCACTCTGTCACCCAGACTGGAGTGCAGTGGCCACTCCCGGCCACCGCAGCCTCGACCTGCTGGGTTCCAGCTGTCCTTCCACCTCAGCCTTCCAAGTAGCTGGAACTACAGGCATGCGCCACCATGCCCAGCTAGTTTTTGGTTTATTGTAGAGATGAGGTTTCACCAAGTTGCCCGGGCAGGTCTCGAACCCGTGGGCGCAGGCAATCCACTCACCTCGGCCTCCCAAAGTGCTAGGATTACAGACTAAGCCACCGAGCCCGGCCACCATAGTGTCTTTTTTATAGAGTGATTTGAGTTCTTCTGGGTATATTCCCAGTAGGGGGATTGCAGGGTCATATGGAAGGTCAATTTTTAGAACTGTTTTCCACAGAAGCCGTACTAATTTTCACTCCCACCAACAGTGTAGAAGTGTTCCCTTTTCACCACATCCTTTCCAGCATCTGTTATTATTTGAGTTATTGATGATGGCCATTCTGATGGGAGTTAGGTGGTATCTCAGTGTAGTTTTAATTTGCATCTCCCTGATGACTAGTAAGGCTGAACATTTTTTCATATATTTGTTGACTGCTCATATGTCTTCTTTTGAGAATTGTCTATTCATATCTTTTGCCCACTTTGTAATGGGGCTGACTGTTTTTTTTTTCTTTTCAGCACGTTTGAGTTCCTTGATGTTAGGCCTTTATCAGGCATGGAGTTGGCAAATATTTTTTCCCAGTTTTGGAGCTGTTTCCCTGCTCTTTTGATGGTTTCTCTGGCTTTGCAGAAGCTTGTCAGTTTAATGAGGTCCCACTTGTCTATTGTCTCTTATGGCATGGGAACTTCAGGTTTTGATCAGGAATTGGTTGCCGGTTCCATCTTCCATAAGATGCTTTTTCTAAGGTTCTTATAGTTTGAGGTTTTGCATTTAGGTCTCTGATCCATAAAGAATTAATTTTTGTTTATGGGGATAGGTAAGGGTCCTGTTTCAATCTTCTGCATGTGGTTAGCCAGTTTTCCCAGCACCATTTACTGAATAGATTCTTGTATCCCCAGTGGTTGGTGGTGGAGGCTTTGTTGAAGATGAGTTGGTTGAGAAATTGAGTTATTGCTTCTGGAATCTCAATTCTATTCCATTGGTCTATATGCCTGTTCTTGAACCAATACCAGGCTGTTTTGATTATTGTATTGTGGTGACTTGGGGCAGGGCGGGGTGGTGCAGCCAGCGAGGGAGCCTGGAGCTCCATGGGGGCGGGAACGGAGCGTTGCCTGGGGCAGGACAGCAGTGGCATCATCGTCGTGTGTGTCAGCAGAGTGGTGTGTGGGACCAAGGGCCTCCAGCCCGCAGGCCAGCTCGGCTGGTGGCAGCAGCAGTGGTAGAGCAGTGTGTGGGGCCGTTGTCTGCCAGCCTGCAGGCCTGTGCAGCTGGCTGAAAAGCAGGCTGGCAGCAGCGGGAACAGCAGCCACTGGGGGAAAGCAAGAGTCTTTATGGACACTTGCTTTCGCAGAGACTCTCACAGTTGAACCTGGACTGTCGCCATCTTGCCGGAAGTCCAAGTTTTTATATTTCAATCAACAAAGTTGAATATGTATTGTGAGATTCACTTTATGCCATATTCCAAGGAGACCTCTGTCTTTAGAAAGGAAAGTGACATCCTAGTCTACCTCAGACACAAAGAAATATATTTTATCACCTTCCACCCTCCTACCCTACTCCCCACCATGATTACCATGAGATTTCAGGGACAGTGAACATATCTTATAATTCAATTCCAACTTAACTATTGATCCTTGAAAACATAAGTGTCAACAAGTTGGTTACCCAGGTAGCAATTTCCAGGATAGCAGATAGTTTCTCGTCAAAAAAATGAAAGCCTGGATCTTGTAGAATTAATTGACCTCATAAAGATCAAGATAGTACAGCAGGGTCTTGAGACAGGAGGAATGCCTTTTCTGGCCTGTGTAGGCTAAAATGCAATGCAATTAGTTATTTTTTCCATCTATGTTTGGTTATAAGTGGGGGTCCCTGATTTCATTATTTTTTTCATAATTATGCATAAAAGAACACATATTTAACCTAGCAAAAATGTTTTTTCAACCTCTAAAATTTGCTAATCTCCTTGTTGATAAATTACAAGTGATTTAAAATAGCAAAGAATCAGCAATTGTACTTTATTTTCATTTCATTAACATTAAATAAGATGTGTTGTAATGTTTGAAATATAACCATACTGTTGTACCTTAGCTATGTAATTTCAACTTTATTCAATTTGCTTATTGGAAAGAAGCAGATGTTTACAGTTTAGTCAGAAGGATTACCTGCTTTGTAAGAATTAATAAGTTACATTTGCTAACCATAAAACAAGAATTGATTTCAAATAGTCACTGATGAACTAACACTGGCATTCATGTATACTTTTTAGTTTTATCCCTTGCATCATTACATAAACTACATCAGCTTTCTGTTTTATGGTAATTTTGCTCAAAAATCAAGGTTTTAACTCCTGTCAAGTGATTGCAAACTCAAAATCTTTTCAGGGACCAAGAAGGTAATGCCATGAGTGTGGCAGGCCACCTGAAATATTTTGGAGTATTGAAGGTTGTAACAAACCCCTCCATATTCTCATTTCATTCATTCCACTCTCTGCCACCACCTTCTTCTTCTCTAGCCAATTATTTTGTACTCTATCTGAAATAATCTGTTGATCCCATCCAGACCTTCATCTTGTTGACGTTACAATTTTTCACTGTTTCTCGTTCTTTTCCCACCTAGCATAGTTTAAATTTGATGATCATTCATTATAATCACTCATATATATACCCTCTTAATTATTTTGACCACTTCTTCCTTCATCTTACTCGCTTGTGAAAACCGCAGCATTGTTTAAAGCCAACTTTCCATCAATACTTGCAGTTGAACTTGGCTAAAGGAACATATATAGTGGTGACTGATCTTACCTTAAATTCACTATCACTATCCTCAAATGAATGCTTAATACTACCAGGTAGTTTTACTACATATTTTTGTACCATTCAGTCTTCCATCTGCCTAGATGACTATTTTATACTGTCTTGACTCCTCAAATCTCCAATGTCTCCTCCCCCTTGCTTCCCATTTCACTGAAGAAAAAAAAAACCTGAAGCAATCAGGAGAAGACTTCCACTACATTCACCCACCCATCAGCATCTGTACCTACATATTCTACCTTCCAGTCTGTTACTATAGATGTACTGGTCTTGCCAGTGACTTCATATGTACAGTCTATCCATATTTGCCTACTCAGGAACATCACCTATCTCTCTCCCATATCATGGTATTTTCTATTTTTACTGGATAATTTTTATTAGCATACACACAGGTCAATCCTTATGCCATCTAAAAAAGTTCTCTTGACTCTACTTTCCCAGACAGCCACAGTCCCCAATTCTTTGCTCTCACTTTATTTTAATGAAATGGTTTTAAAGAGTTGTCAGGTGATGGTATCATGGGTATTTGCATATGTCCAAAACCATTCAATTGTACTCATTAAATATGTGCAGTTCTTTGTGTATCAATGATACCTCAATAAAATTGTTTTTTTTTTAAATAAAAGAGTTGTCTGTATTCACAGTCTTGAGTTCTACTCCACTAATTCTCTAGCAAACCCATTCCAATTAAAATTTGCCTTCACCACTTTACCAAAACTGTTCTTATCAAAGTATCCAATGACCTCAACAATGCTAAATCCAATGGTCAGGTCAATTTTCAGTCCTCCTAGTACTTGACCTATCAGCTCATTTGGCCTAGCTTATCACTCCCTTCTTTTTGATAATATGTTCTTTACTTAACTTTCAAACAATCATGCTCCTCCTACTCCATCAGTTACTCTTAAGTTCTTTTGCTGGCTCTGCATATTCTCATTGACTTCATAATGTTAGAGGACCCTATACATGTAAACCCAGCATTGCCAGATCTTCTGATTTTTGAAGAAATCTGAAATTTGAATAATGGTGTGACATTTCCCAATTCTTAAATTTAGAGGGGCCCACTTTCCCCCCAAAAAAGCCCATACCCAGATTCTACCAGTGGACTCAGTTTACAAACTCTAAACTAGTAGGTTTTGATGAGCATTAACCTAGAAAGTGATGGTGTAGTAACCTAGTGAAGGGCTGGGGCAGGATTGATCTGTATCAAAGCAGAAGAATGAATGTACCCATAGCAAGATAGTAGGTAAGAGGAAACCTGTTATTCTTCTTAGAGTGCATTTGAGCACTCAGTCCTAGGGTCAAATGGTGCTTCTTTATGTAGCAAATGGCTCAATCCCAGCCTAATCCCTTGTGTCCAAGTAATATGAATGGTTAATATAAGAGTCCTGTCTGTTAGCCATAGTGTACTGAAATGGTAATTTATCAAGGTGATTCTATTGCTATAAATTGCTAACACTGTGGTGCAATCATCTTACATTATCCCTACTCTATATTATACTAAGAGTATGATCTCAGGAGCTTGTCTGCTTGTCTGCTTTTTTTTTTTTTTTTTTTTGGAGTCTCACTCCATTGCCCAAGCTGGATTGCACACTCACAGCCACCCCAGCATGGACCTGCTGGGCTCAGGTGATCCTTTCACTTCAGCCTTCCAAGTAGTCGGAACTATAGGTGCGTGCTACCATGCTCGGCTAATTTTTTGATTTATTGTAGAGATAAGGTCTTGCCAAGTTGTGCAGGCTGTTCTCGAACCCGTGGGCTCTGGCAATCGCCTCACCTTGGCCTCCCAAAGTGCTGAGATTACAGACTTGAGCCACTGCGCCCGGCCCAAATCCCAGTTCTTTCATGCACTAGCTGTGTGACGTTGAACAGTGTGTATAATGACTCACTTTCAAGCAGGGATATAACAGTTTGTAAACCCTGAACTATTGGTTCTGACTCTAACATTAACCTAGACAGTGACAGTACATTATGGCTGTGTGACCTGTGTCTTGCTTTCCTCATATGGACAGTGAAGACTTATTTGTTTATTCAGCTTATAATATTTTGAACACTTGCTTTAGTATATGCATTGGACAAGACAAATTAAGCCACAGAGCTTACATTCTAGAGTAGGGAAACATACAAATAAATGCATTCATGAGAGTACATTGGGTAATGCTTATGGTGAGAATAAAAGGGGGTCATGTTACAAGAGAAACTGGGAGGCCACTTTCAGTTGGGTGGTTGAGAAGGGTTTCCCAGAGAAAGTGATATGTAATCCAAAACCTGAATGACAAGAAGGTGCTAGGTTTGTGAAAATCTGGGGGGAAGAGTGTTCCAGTCAAGGTGAACAGCAAGTGCAAAAATGAAAACAGGATTGCTCCTACTACCTGTCTGTATGTTAGGTTTAACAAGCTAAATTGAGCTTACAACCAAATGTGTTGATTTTTGTCTCTTAATATATATTTACTTTTTGGCATACTTATAAGTATTTTAACACTCTCAGTTTGTGTAAGGTTTCCCTCATGGTTCTTTTTCTATCTTGTGAAAGTTTTATTTTATTCTAGTTCTACTATAGTTTTGTTATGTTTTTATGCAGATCTCTAAATTCACTTGGAATTTATTCTATTGAATAATGAAAAAAGTGGGAAAAAAAAGCTAGGGAAGGGCAGTTTGGATGGAGCACAGTGAGCTGGGGAATAATGGTACTAGATAAGGCTAGAAAAGCAGGCAGAGACCTAATCCCACTGTATTTCATGGAGCAGAATGGAAAGTTGATTTTTATCAGTGGTCAGAGGCAAAATGAGAATGTTGTTTTTTTTTTTGGTTGCCCTGGTGAGGATTATAGGCTGGGCAATCAAGGAGAACAAGTTGAGATACAATTGTATTAGTTGAATAGAGATGTTATGGCAATTTGGATTGAGGCCGTAGCTATGGAAATAGGGAGAAGTGGATGAATTCTAGATATGTGCTGACGGATGAGCTACTAAGACATACTGACACACTGTGAGAAATAGCTGAATAAAGGAATAAAGAATGACTCCTCTTGCTTTTGACTTAAGCAACTGAGTGAATCATGGTGCTATTAACTGAGAGATAAGACTTGGAGAAGAACAAGGATTATAGTACCTATCTCAAGGAAAGTTGACAAGCACTTAGCACCAATGTTGACATAGAATAAGCACTCTGTACATTATCTCTTATATATAGATATACTAACACCACCACTATTACTACTAGCTATGATATTTAGACCTTATTATATAAAAACATTGTGCCAATCCTCATAAAACTCTATGAGGTAGGTTATATTATTGAAGGTAATATAACCAATACTCATAAAGATTAAAGAACTTACCCAATGACATATGGCTGGTAAACGGTGGAGCTGAGATTTCGACAGGTATATCTGACTCCAGAGCTCATACACATACTTAGTTTGCTCTACTGTTTTCTCAACTATTAGTAATTTGTGATATTCTTTATAGTAATTTGTATTTATATATCACAACAAATGAAATATGGTAACTTCTGTTAATTCCTGCCTGTATGAAGTTCTGTGATTTTGTCTGTTTTCAGCTTCCTCGGTGTATAGTATTGTCTGTGATGAGGATGGAATTCTATTGATTAAAGGTGGATAACAGAAGGCAGTAATATAGCGTCTAAATTCACGATGTCAGGATCAAGTTAAGTAGGTCATTTCTGAGAAAGACTACTTGTCATACAAAGTTTGAAACCCTTTGTGGTCACTTTTCAGTTTCCAAACATTATGAAGAAATGCTTAAAAGTTGTTTTCTACCAAATAAGAGAGATAGAGGAACTTTGAAATGGGCATATACTTAACTGGCTCTTTTTGTCTATTTACTCTGATTCCCAAACCTCTAAGAGTGAAGACTCACAATGAATCAATTACAAAACTATATATATTAGGCCATTACAAAGTGCTAGAATGAATGTAATCAGGGGTCATAAATGTTTGGTTCTTTTTCAAAAATTAATTGCATGAAACCACTTCCCTCCATTCATCTTAAAGTTGAAATTTTTCATAGTGGAACAAAAATGGGAGCTCAGCCATTCCTAACTACAGTTTTGTTTTTGTTTGTTTTTAATAAAAGTGATGTCTTTCAATCAATATCATTTCACCTCTCAAGTATCAATTATTCAAAAATATTTATTGAGTACCTTCTGGATGGAAGGTACTACAAAAAGCAAAAAGCAAATGATAGGACTCCTGACTTTTAACAAATTAAGAGGGGAATAAGGACATATAAAAAATTACAATCAAACAAGCAAAACTCAAATAAAAGAGAGGGTCCCATGTGGTTCATCACTGAATTGTATCCTAAGAAACACAGTCCAGAAACTAAATATACCTTTAAATGTTTGAATATATCACTATTTAGTATAGTCCCTTGAAAAAAATCAAAGGAGAGCCAATTTGTAAACTCCAGCAACATTCAAAATCATCACTTCACATTAACTTCACTCCCAATATCTCTTGCATGCTTCACCTGCCCAGAAACTTCTCTCATTGCTTCACATTCTCATTATCAACTAAAAAATAAAATTAAAAAAAAAAAAAACAACAAAACTCTTCCTGGAATCAACCCTGCAAATTTCTCCTCTTTTTGCCCTTTCTCATCCTCTAGCAAGTATTTTTTTCCCTGAAAGAAGGTCTTAATCCCCTTTCCAACATAATTTAACTAGCATGGCTCCTTGCAATTCTTCAGCTCTTTCTGCCCATTACTCCCTAGTTTGCACAGTAAAATCCTGGAAATGAATCTGCCATACCAGGAAGCTCTGTAGAAGTTCCTGGATTTGAAGAGACTTGTGCAGGAAAAAAAAATATGTTTAGAAGGCAAGAAGAGAGGGAAACTACAAACACTAACTTAGTGGCATTTATTTCATCACACGAGAGAAAATAATATGTGCTATAAGAAAGATAGATAAAGTAGTAGTACAGTAGAGAATAGAGAAAATAGCTTTTGTCTTACAGAATCAGAGGTATTTGAGAGGGTTCTTGAGGATCTAAACAGGTAGCAATAGTAGAGGTCTTCCCAGGCAGATGAACCATCTTGTTCAAGGGCAACGAGGCAGTAAAACATAAGCTATGCACTGGGGAAAATAGGAGGGCCAGTTTGGTTTATCAAGGTTTTTTCAGAGTTTGAACCTAACAATAACTAACCTCTGCTTTATGGAGGTTTCAGATATATTTTTGAAGAGATTTTAAGACATTGACCAGTTCTTAGAAAATAAGCTAAAAAACCCACAACTAATGAGCAGCTTAACATGCAGTCAGATAATAAGGCACGTTTTGTAGATGATGTTTTCCATAGATAAAATATATATTTAAAGAGAGCAGATTGCCTTCTATGACCCCACCCTTATTTAAAAAAGACAATGCTGCTGTTCCCAGCATTGTTAATCTTAGCATGTACTCCAACCAGTTTTCTCAGGGATGGTGATGATGTCACATAAAGCCCTCCCACTCTCTCACCACTGTGAAGAGTGCTCAACCTAAATAATACGGCTCATTAAAATTTGGTGGGTACAGTCTGTATCTATGGCTGTGAAAGAGAGAATAAGTAGGAAGGTAATGTGTATTTTCACCCTGGAGCCTTATCTCATTAAAATCCAGACTAATACTAATCTACACACATTTGTTTCCAGACCAGATCCCATTCTTCAACAATAAGGCAATATACACTTATCTGAGTATAGAGAGATACTATATGCATTAAAAAAAATTCAGCCCCTTTACCCTGATCCTTTTTCAATGCCTTCCGACTCTTTACAAGGAAAGGAGTTTGGCCACCTTTCATGTTTACATTCTTCTCTTTTACTCTAAGGCAAGAGATCTCTCCTCTTTTTTTACTCAGTCAAAAGCTTACCAGGCTTTCTATACAAGTTGTTGACTTATTGACTTAAACCCTCAGATCACTAGGGTCTGGAGATTTTTAATCGGCTTACATGAATCCTTCTTTTGTAATATGTTAAATTTTACCAAGAGAAATAGAAATAGATGGCAGGAAGGCAATTTTTACAAGGTGACAGTGTGAAGAATGAAGCTGGGAACCCAGTATTTTATAACAAGGCACAAAGTTACCAAAAAATTAGCTTTTTAAGGTACTTAGGGAAGCTTCCTATATTACATAATGTCTCTATACAAACACTAACCAACTTTTGACTTTGATCCCACATGACATGAAACCAAGACCAAAAAGCACGGTTGTTTTTAAATAAAATATGATTTAATTTTACTTTCCATTATTTTACAGATAGGTGTAGCCAAGTTTGACTTCCCAGCATGCAGATGTGTCATCAGGGGTAAATGGAGGTGGCTTCCCTGGTCATTCCCTTTCACCACTTTGTTTGTTGTTATCTCAAATGGTAAGCCCAGAGGAGACCATTACAGCTTTTCTAGAAGTAGAACTCACAGTTTTGACCAAGGCACTGGTCCCTAGGAAAGGCTCATCTGCTTCCCTCACCCATCAGATCTGGGTTTCTCCCAGTAGCATTGTTTTTAAAGCTGTCTTTCTCTTTAGCTGCCTATCTCACTAAGCAAGCTTACCCAAGGCCTCAAAGGCCAGGTCAAATTGCTTCTGCTGGGTTTGTAGAGGATATTCAATGATGGAAGTAGAGTTAATTTTGTTTATTAAAACCTTTCCTCTGGACTTATAAAGGAAAAAAGTTTAAAATAGACATAATCATAACAATGTTAATATCTTTCCATAATCCTGCCAAACATAAAGATCAAATCCAAACAAACTGACTGAATCTTTTACTGGGGGGAAAAAGTTATGCAAACAAGTTGTAGGACAAGAGATCTGTGTCTGGTTCCCTTCTTGGAACTATTCACCTTTCTTTCCAGTGCTTCCTCTGAGGCTCCCACTGCCTTTGACTTTTTTTTTTTTTTCAATTGGGTCCTATCCTAGTCACGTCCTCTGTGCAGTTTGATGATCCTTTCCTTCTCTCTCTCCATTTTCCACCCCCATCCCCACAGTTATTTCTAAATGTACCATTGTCGCACCTCTACCTTGACCGTTTGTACTTGCTTACCCTCAGGTGCCTTGTCTAACAGACACAAAAGCAGTCGCCTCAGTTTTCCATCCCCTTATCACACAATCAATATCTGTTCTCCTTTCCTTTGCCCTAGAGGAAGAAGTGGCCTTTCCAAACCCATCTACCCAGTAAACTTATTTTTTGGGGGTATTTTCGTGAACATTTAACTATTTTACTTTTACAAAACAGAAGTATATAAAGAAATAAAAGTCCTCAATCCCCTACCCCCTACTCTACCCCAGCCCACCTTATACCAATGGCATTCCACTGCCCACTATCCCCTGACCCTGAGCATCCCCCTCCTAGATAATCAGACATGATTTTGCCCTCTAGTGGACAGGTGGCAATATCTAGAGACAATTTTGGTTGTACAACTGGGAGTTTGGGGGTTATGTGCTCCTGACATCTAGTGGGTAATAGCAGCTAGGGGTTCTGCTAAACATCCTGCCATGTACTGGACAACCTCACTGCAACAAAGAATTATTCAACTCTAATGTTGGTTATCGAGGTTAGGAAACCCTATCCTAGAGGACTATAAATAGGCCCAAAGATATTTCTGAAAAGTGCAGGCTAGAGATCTGGCTCCCAATCCTGATGATGCTTATCCATACGCAACAGAAGACAAGCCAAAGTCATAACTAGCTGCTGCAAAGGTGTCCTAGGGCCACAACAGCTTCTCAGTCTTCAGGTCCACAGGCCCTGGGTGATGTTCAGGGCTCATTTGGTGTCTCAGCTGACTGAGACAGGTATAACTCCTGAGTAACTTTTGAGTCCAGGTGTAACTCCTTTTGCCTGTGGGCTAAACCATACAGTTAGCCCCTGTCAACAGGGAGAAGAACATCAAGGGAGAGAGACAGACTAACTTGTCACCCACCCTCTTACCCCACCTACTCGCATCCTCCCCAACCTATCCCTTCCCCCTAGAAGTTGATTTTCCATTGGGATATGTTTCTATTCTTTTTCACATTTCTGAATTCATTGAGGGCTTTGTAGTCAGACTCCCCTCCCATATTTATCATGGTGGGGGGGGGTCCCTAAGGATAATGGTACTATGTACTATGCTTGGTCAATGGTCTAGACAAGGAAATCCTCTGAACACTATCACTTGCTGACTCACCTTGGCAGTGGCAGGAGTCTCCTGTTCAGATCTGAGTGTCCCTGGTTCTGCCCAACAGGGACTGGAGAAAATTTTTCTTTCATGGGGCTGTACAGTTATAGCAAGCCTTGCCTACAGCTGGTGCTGGCATCCTCTGTATGCAACCCTGAGGGATTCCCTTGGTCAATGGTCTAGACAAGGAAATCCTCTGAACACTATCACTTGCTGACTCACCTTGGCAGTGGCAGGAGTCTCCTGTTCAGATCTGAGTGTCCCTGGTTCTGCCTAACAGGGACTGGAGAAAATTTTTCTTTCATGGGGCTGTACAGTTATAGCAAGCATTGCCTACAGCTGGTGCTGGCATCCTCTGTATGCAACCCTGAGGGATTCCCTTAGGGGTGACAAATCTCTGCCATGTTGATTTGAGTCATGAATAAACCCAGGGTTAACCTCAGGCTTGTTTTGATTGTTTATTGTGATGTAATTTCCTCGGAACATGAATGAGCTTCCCATCCAGCTAATTTCTGAAAACTCTTGGGATGCAGAAATTCTCACTACTTGCCACAACCTGATGCAACATTTTCTTTAATAATCTATTATTTGCAGCTGCTCCCTGGTGCCAGTTTCTGAGATGAAAATAATCTGGTTGCCCAGAACACAAACCTACGCAAGATAGCTAAAGAAAAGGAGATCTGTAGCCGGGCTCGGTGGCTCAGCCTGTAATCCCACACCTTGGGAGGCTGAAGTGAGTGGATTGCCTGAGCCCGCGGGTTCGAGACCCGCCTGGGCAACTTGGCGAAACCTCATGTCTACAATAAATCAAAAAAAATAGCGGGGCGTGGTAGCGCGCGCCTGTAATTCCAGCTACTTGGAAGGCTGAGGCAGAAGGATCACCGGAGCCCAGCAGGTGGAGGC